>JAGFMF010011662.1:6218384-6251819 GCA_019455555.1 Galemys pyrenaicus
ACACTGCTGAGGGGAGCAGCGGGCACAGCAGGAGAGGTCTGCTGCGCCATGTGGGTCCCCTCCCTGGCCGGCAGCAGGGATCGAACTCGTGCTTCAGTGACTGCGGTCTGCTTCATAGTGCGTTGCTTAACCCACTGCGCCACCAGGGAGGCCCATCTCACTTGTTCTTAACCACCCAATTTGTATGTAACTTTAGTCATTTCCTTTTTCATTCTTAAAATTATTATAGATAAATCTCTAAATTTAACTCAAAGGATAACAACGACTAGGACTCATGACTTTAATCTCTTTTATTATTGATTTATATATGTTATATATTCTCATTTCATAGATTTTATTAATTGCAACACAATCATTTTTGAGGATTAATTTTCGCTAGATTGCACCAATGAAAACTTTATTCCTTATGTTTCTGCTTAATAATCAATGATGGAAATAATCAGGTATGCTTTAAAGCAAATTCTTATCACCAGTGACATCCCAAGGGTGTGAATTTGACTACAAGTTCAGAGGATTTATGTTTCTGTTTCAGTCAGTGTTAAATATCTAAAGCCAAGAATGTTCTCTGAAAGGAATATATTGAATATTTGTCTCTATATTGAATTTATATGAAGGGGGTGACATTTGAGATTCCAGCCTTGTGCCTGGAGGTCTTTCATTACGTTGCCCACCTTTGGTTATTCTTCAGTGTTAACTCTTATGTCATGTGGAATTCATAGCTCTAAAATCCCTGAGTGTAAGTTTACATAATTCAGCAGCTCTCATGTTTCATGGTTAGTTTGTCATTTTTAGTTTCTTCTTTCAGTTATATTTTTGCAGAGTATTCCTTAATTTTTTACTAGATAATTGATGTGATAATTTTTTCATGTTTAATCTAGTGTTTTAAATGTGTTCAGCAAGAAGATTTTTATTAGCATTCATCTCCTATATTGGTCTCCATGGAATACTTTCTATATCCACATTTTCATAACAGAAAATGATTGGTGATTGTTTAGTTCTATATAAAAAAATAGATGACAGATTACAATATCACAAACAAGATTGAGAAAAATTTTCCTTCTAATAGAAAAAAATTTGGATTCAGGGCCCCCGATGGCACTGAAGTTTGAGCGCTGCACCGTGGGGCTTCCGCAGCCACTGAAGTGTGAGTTCAATACCTGGCCAAAGAGGAGTCCAGCATGGCACAGCAGATCTTTTCTGCCTCACCTGCTGCTCCCTTCAGTAGTGGATCTCAGTCAATCTGCCTGTTCTGCTCCCCACTCTGTCTCTGATGAATCCTCTCACCCCCACACCTCTGGTCTGTACCCCAGTTCTTGTATGCATGAATAAATAAAATCATTTAAAAAAAGAAAAAGAAAAATTATGGATTCAACAAAATATGCTTTTTCTTTCTAAATTTTTCTAACTTCAATAATTTATCTTGATTTGAACATACAATTTCTTTAGGTGCCCATTTATAGTTTCTTCTGATGAACAAACATGCAAAATTACCTGTTTTCACAAAAAGATTTGGTGTTTCCATTAAAAAAATATTATACTTAATTACTGATCTCCCTGTGCCACTCACAGTGATATAAACCAAATACAACATACATGGTTCATGCTTTGTCAAATTAAGCAACTCGGAACTACATTTCCCAAAATACCCTGCACTGGCTCTGACTCACCACAACTCTGCTGTAAGATGAAGAGGTGCCAAGAGATCCGGTAGAAATTTGTCTCTGGGTATGTTTATGAGGGGATTTCTGGGAGAGATTATCACTTGACTCAGTGGTGTGTGTAAAGGGGTTGTCCTTGCCAGCGCAGGAGAGCTTCATCAAATCCAGTGTGGACCTTTGTCTGAGCAAGAACTTCCATTTTCTCTTGGGTGGGACACTGATGATCTTAGTTCTGGGGGCTTCAGAACCAAATGTGGACTTACACCCTCAGCTCTTGTGTTCATGAGCCTTTCAGTGGAGACTGAACCTGGGGCACTGACTTCCTGAGTTCTTAAGCTCCAGACCCAGCCAGAATTTCCGCACCAGCATTTCTGGTCTCCAGCTGGCAGGCGGCAGCCACAGGACTTCACCTCCAACACCATGTGGCCAATTCCTATAGCAAATAAATACCTTGCAATAAATATCACCAGTAACTTGATTCCTTATGTTTCTGCCTGATAGTCAATGGAGGAAACAATCAGGAATGCTTATATTGTGTGTACTAATATTCAGAACATTATTTAAATAAGGTCAGAAGACTAAGTGAGAGTCAAACTCTCAAACCAGAGAGCCCACAAAGCCGTGTATCTCCTGTGGAAGTGAAGCTGTTTCCCCCACAGTGGGGAAATGTCCTGAGGTTGTTTAAGGGGTTGTTAGCCTTGGATTCAGGAAGGCACATGGATCTTTCAGGAACTCACTTGGCATCAAGCCCCCTCTGTTGTTTCTGAATCAGTCCAGCCCATTGCTAGAATAAATGATGGTTTTTGTTTAGATCAGCAATATATACCCCATTGCCTCTGTCTCTCTGCAGATACCCTTACACATGCTCTTTCAGCTGCTGCAATTCTTGGAACACGCTTGCCTTTGCTGCTCCAAGGACACCAGCTTCATCTACAGATGAGCTGCATCTTTCAGGGTTTCAGACCACGAGAGACAGGCATGGACCACAGTTTTTGCAGTGGATTTTTCCCTTGCTAGCAGCCACTCTCCTTCCTTGGTTCCTTTCTGAACTTGGTCCCGTTGACTTCAGTTCTAATAGTAGTTTCCACAGCAATAATCTTGTAATCAGCCACCATGATTGCATGAGGCTAATCATTGCAATGGGTTCTTTATTGTCTGCCCCTCCAGGGGGTTCTGCTTCTCTGGTCAAACTTTAGCTAGTGCAATGACAAGAGAGCAGCAATAGACTGCCGAAGTTTGAGCCCTAGGTCTACAGCTTAGCAGTGAGCTGTGTGACATGTAGCAAAATAATACTCTCTTTGGGCTGTAAGTTTCTCCATTTGGAGAGTAGAGATTAAAAATAATAATTGTTTCCTAGCTGGTTTATGCTAATGACATATTTTAGAAACATGTAAAACACTTTAGCTAGTGCCTCCTTATAAGAAGACTCGGCCAATGGTAAGAGTATTGGGATAATCAATAGCGGGTGTAGTGTGCTGATGGGGTGATACACTTGACTGTGCTTTATCTGAACACTGTAAGCAAAGTTCTTTTCAAATAGGAATTGAACATTAGGAGACATAAGGAGTCAATATTTTAATAAAAACTACCTCAAATGGCAGTAGGCCCATGCTGTTCTAAACATACCTTCCCTCTTCCAAAATGTAACATCTTTTCTTCATTTTAAAAATGAACTGTAGATAGACTATTTGAAGTATCACGAAAGCAATATATAATTCCAAAAATGCATGTAACTTTTTATGTTCCTTCTATATAATCTTATATTAAAAAGGATGGTCAAAATTAAAGCATTTTAATAAAAGGTTATAAAATTGAATGGGCCTATGGGTTACCAAAATCAATATATCTTCCACAGATACCTATATTTGCAATATAGCCTAACAAGGAGCTATTAAGATTGAAAATATTAAAAACCAATATTATAAAACTACACTGTAACTAAATCGATGACTATAACCAAGGTGCAGGTTTGGATTCAGTATTTCTTGTAATCAAACTCCACAGAAGAATGATGGCTGCAGCAGAAGTGATTTCTAGACACAACATGAACTATTCAAAACAAGGCAATATAAAAGGACAGTGGACTCTACATCCGGTCATTAGGTTTCTTCCATCCATGCATTCATTTGTTCCTTCCATGGCTGTCTCTTGGCCCTCGTCATCTGAGCCTGGACTCTGGATAATCTTGACTCTCTGAACCACCTTACACCATGCTGGCTCAAATTTGCCGAACCTCAGTTTTCTCATGTCGGTGAATAATTCACTGTGGCTCCTTTCTCCTCTAAAATCATAATTCATCATAATCCTGAAGAGGGGTATATAATATTAAATTTCATATGCAATGGACTTTTGTGCTAAGATTCCAGAGCAATTATCTTACAGATAAGCTCCACTTCATCACCATGACATGCCCTCTCCAAATTATATTTCAAAAGAAGACTTGAAAATTCATTAAATCCTTTCCTGCAAAGGAGGAGAGAATATTCTGTATATAGTCTGAAAACTTGACAAGTTCTTAGAGCTCATCAGGTTACAACGTAACAGTGAGAAAAAACAGAGCTTCCCACTGTTCTGTTATTGGTTTTCCAAGGAGAGGTACTTTCCTTCTTCTCTTGGTTACACTGTAAAATGCTGATATGTTCGGCAGATTCACACACACACACACACACACACACACAAGGCTTAAACCATATGGACTGAGAAGTGCTCTTCTACTTCAGCATTTCTCTGGTATGAACTGCCGTGACTTTTAGCATCGAGGTGCTTTCAGAATGCAGATAATGTTTGAGTCAGGGGTTTTTCTTTTCTTTTTCTTTTTGTAATCTCCAAGCAAACAGATGGAAGGGTCAGCATGTATTGGGTAACACTTAGAACAGAAATTAGAATTCTTCCTTATGCAACATTAAAAAAAAATGGGAAACAAGTTATTTTCTGGGTGTTCAAGGTTTTTGCAAATAAGTTAAGACCTGGATTTCTTCTCTGTACATTTTTAAGGGCACAGCTAGCTTGTTTGTCTATGCTCATCTCTGTACTTCAGTTATTTAAACAATCTAAATGGAGTTTGACTTTTGCCAGAGAAAGAACTTGGTTCATCTAAACAATTGTCAGATTTTATAAAAGATATTTAACCCAAGACGTTCTAGACACTTAGTATTTTATTTTATTTAAGAAACCAACATTGAAAGATGAGACAGCCATAAAATAATGGTTGAGGTGAAGGGGATTTTAAATGACTTTGTAGTCATTACTGAACTAAGCTGAAATCGTTAACCCCTGACAATGTATTGAGGGAGAAAAGTGAATCACCGTAGGGTGCTAATGGCGACCAACTACAAACTCTATAAGTGCCGGTCGGCTCCTAGGGATCATTGGTGAGACTTTACATTTTACATAGAAGGGGCAAGAAGGAAAATTGAATTATGACTCCCAAACTTCCTTTCTCTAGTGACTGCTGCTTCTATGGCACTCAGATAGTTTCAGTGGAAACAGGAGTTAAGAGGCATGCACTCTGAGACAGTGAGGAGAAATGAAAACATGATGAGAGATATACTTTACTTAACCTAATACACCATGCTATTTCAACAAATTGTTGGATTTGAAAAAGGAAAAATCAGTAATGCGATCATCGTCATTTTCTCAGGCTCTCCACTTCACACACTTCTCACTTCTCCCGGAAGGACACCCCCCACCCCCAGTTGCAGCCGCCATATTTCATACGCTTAGTAACATGAGACTCCCGGATGACAGGGTTCTAAAACATCCCACTGGAAGCTCACAGTGGTCACTCTGAAGGATGAAATAAAAGGAATGGGACGTAAGCCTCATCAGGGTTTTCTTCCACACCAATAAACATCCTCCATCTAACAGAAGACATAGGGACGAGATTGGCCTCTGCTGTGTGATGGGCTCCCTAGCCAGAGTGACCATCCCCACAAGAAGGTCTGGAGGCAGAATGATCCTTCAATGTCATTTCCCGTCAAGAAGACATATCCAGCCCTTACCCCCTTCATAGCCTTGTGACGTAAGCTTGGTGGCCACGTGTGGTCCAGGCACGCATGAAGGGACTCAACCGTGGAAGCTTCTGCACCCACGGCAGCGTCCGAGCTGGTGGCTGACTCTGCAGGGCTCTGGTCTCCGCGTGCCTAGCGAACACATCTCCTCTGCATGTTTGAAATAGTCCAGAAGAGCAGTGATGTGCTGAGTAGGAGGGAGAGGGGGAGACCAGCCCGGAAGGGATAACAGAGGACTTGGTGGGTCAGAGTGCTTCAATTCTTAAAATAGCAGATCTCTTTGTAATTGCAGGAAAAAATGCTTTATTCTTTATTTCTATCAAACTAAAGAGTGGAAATCGTTCTTTAGGCAAAATGCTTATCGGAAGCTAGTAACCTGATTTGCATTTTTACAGTTGAGATGACATGGAGAGATTTACGTACTAGGAGCTAAGCAACTACACCGAACGCCAGGGAAAGGCCGGGTTTGATTGGAAGTTTTACAGAACAGGAAAGCAAGGAAACAAATAAGAAAACTGATTTCAGTTTAAGAGATTTTACAGTAAGTTAGGGGCCTTCCTAGTGGTGCAGTGAGTTAAGCAACGCACTATGAAGGAGACCGCATTCACTGCAGCACAAGTTCAATCCTTGCTGCCGGTGGAGGAAGTGACAGACAAGGTGCAACAGACCTCTCCTGCCTTGCCTGCTGCTGCCCTCAGCAGTGTATTTCTGTTGATCTGCCTGTTCTGCTCCTGGGCTCTGTCTCTAGTGAATCCTCTCACCCCTCACACCTCTGGCCTGTACCCAGTTCTTGTATGCATAAATAAATAAATCTTTAAAAAGAAAAAAGAAATGTCACATTAAGTTAAATCAGACTTTTTTTAAAAAAAGATTTATTTATTTATGCATACAAGAGCCGGGTTCCAGGCCAGAGTCGCAGGAGGTAAGAGGATTCACCAGAGACAGAGTGGGGAGCAAAACAGGCAGATGGACTGACACACACAGCTGAGGGGAGCAGCAGGGAGGCAGGAGAGGTCTGCTGCACCATGTGGGTCCCATCCCTGGCTGGCAGCAGGGATCAAACTCATTCTGCAGTAGCTGCGGTTTGCTTCATAGTGCATTGCTTAACCCACTCGCCATCAGGGAGGCTTTTTTTTTTTTAAGGTCACATTGAGGGGATTATTTTTGTTCTTTGTGTAAACACGATTTCCTTCTCTGGTTAACCCGGAGCCCTTCCTTCGTTCCTGGATTCCTTCATGCACTCTCTCAGGAAACCGTTCACCTCCATATTCAGATTCACCTGGCAACAGGGAGTCTTATCTCTAGTCCCGTGCTTCTCGTGGAGCACCTCCTAGGCTATGAGTGTAGCACCAGCGGGTAGAGGCAGAGTCCCCGTCTTATAGATGTACTTATTTTATGTATTTACATACGACTTTTATATACTAACATATAAAATGTTCATGTATATTTATATATAATATGTACATATTTAAAATATATGTTTATATATTTTATATTTATAATTCATATATATTTTACGTTATTTTTCATTTTTGTACAGTGCATATTTCTCATCCCGTGGAATTCCCATCCCCCATTCACCTGTGCACCATCACTGCAGTCCCTTGTGCTCTTCCCACCTATTTTGTGTCTTCTCCCTCCTCCTCCCCTCGGGAGTGTCTCAGATTTATAGTGGTCCGTTGATTTTGATTTGTATTATGAGCAGGGACAAATGGTGATACAATGATACACTGTGTCTGGAATTATTTACTCATTAAGAAAATGCCTGGCAGTGCTTTAGTGTATACCTGTCCGGTTTTAAGGGGCATGGGAGTTCTCTAAAAATTGTGTCCATGAAGGAAACACCCCTGGGGGAATCTGTGGTTTTGGGAGTCAATGCCAGTGGTGAACATTTTCCACTGCAGCACTGAACATTTTCCTTTACAAAATAAGTTTTTAGAGCATTTGAAACAAATATTTAGAGCATTGTTTTTTGTTTTTTTTTAAGATTTTTTAAAATTTATGCACACACGAGCTGGGGTGCAGGCCAGAGGTGTGGGAGGTGAGAGGATTCACCAGAGTCAGAGTGGGGAGCAGAACAGGCAGATCCACTGAAACACACTGCTGAGGAGCAGCGGGCAAGGCAGGTGAGGTCTGCTGCGCCATGTGGGTCAGCTCCTTGGTCAGGGGTCGAAATCATGCTGCAGTGGCTGCTGATGCTTCATAGTGCAGTGCTTAACCTGTTGCGCCACCAGGGAGGCCCTACAGCACTGTTTTTAAAACAAAATTTAAAGCATTGTTAGAATCGGTAGAGCTAATACAGGCAGATTGAAGTTCACTTCAGAAGTTTTTAGAAACGTTAATTCTGACAGCTTTTGGTTTTAATAGATAAATTCATAGAATTTCTAGTGTCAGCCTCATGCAGGTTTGCAGGTTTTTTTTTTTCCCTTACTTTCTTCTGGTAAAGAAGAAAAGGACTAGGTGACAAATTTACATCTGAATCAGTTCGTCCATAAATAAAAGCAATTAGAATGGACTAGTGAGTAGCTATTGCACTGATCCACATGAAAAAAAAATTGTATAATTTAAATTACTTATTATAAATCATCTACTTTTCCCTGAACCATAAATTTACTTTCTTCCTTAAATGCTATACTTTCTGATCTCTTTCAAGATGTCTACTAAAAATTAAAGCAAGAGCAAAATCAGTAACTGCCCACACAGTAGAATGCTCACTTTAATATTTTATGTAAGTTATAAAATAAATCAGTCTTGCCAAAATTAGTTGGATTGCTAGATTTTTCTTAAATCTTGTATTTGCACATTTGCACATTGAATGAAAGATTATAAATAGTGCAGTGGCTAATAACAAAATCCTTTCTGTACTGAAAGCTTCATAACCATTGGGTTATAAAGTAGGAGAAAATCAAAGACCAAAATAGGAATTCACATTTATTCATTCTAATGTCTAGACCTTGAAAAAGCTTTAAACTTTCAGTCATTAAAGCTTAGGAAAGAGTCGTAGTGTGTACCAAACAGTTGGGTGATAGTTAATATAGGTATTAAACAAAAAATTTTAATATCAGTGTGTAAAATACATGCTCCTGAAAATAGTCATGTGTTAAAACATTTTAATGCAGAGAAAATATATAGTGACCCTTCATAAAATAAAATGCATCTGAAAAATATTTCAGACTTGGGTCCTTTATATAGTGACCACAATATTCTTACTCACTTTGTAAAATCTTTGTTTAACTTTGGTACGTATATTCCTCCCTAATTCTATTACATGAATAATTAATTTTGAAATTATTAAGCTACGAATGAAAATTAAATATTACTGGGGATGGTGGTGTTCTTTCCAATAATCTTCAATGGTATAAAAAATTTCACTGGAAATTTCATTAGTCACTTTTCTCTAGCAAGAATATAACCGTGTATTTTTCATTTTAATCAAATCAGTATAAAAATAAAACATTAGAATGAGGTATTGAATGACAAATATGTTGTTTCTGCCATCTAAAATCTTTTGCTACATTTTCCAGTTCTGAATTCCATTGTTTTCCTAGGGATTTGACTGAACTATGCCACAATCCTTCTTTCCTGTTATTAAGTTTTGAGGAAAAAAATCAGTGCTACCTGAGATTGAGCTGAACCAGAGTAAGAAGACCATTCCAGGTAGAAGAACATTCTTCTAGGTATCATGTTTAGTTTATTTTGGAAAACAATTACGGCTGTTTACAGGCTTTGTATTATAACTTACGGCTATTAACTTTTTTCTATAAAAATCAATGCAAATTAAGATTAGCATTTTTCCTTGTGTCAATGTTATAATATCCAATGTTATAAGAAGCACGGACCTCAACTCTGAGTTGTAGATATCTCCAAACCAGTATCCCCTTATAATTCAAGGATTAACTTAGATTAAATCCTAGAGTGAAGATTTTCATCTGCACGTGAGTTTGGGGAGACACGGACCTTCTCCTGGTTATCTTTTGGAGCAGCTCTCAGGCCGCAATGTAGGTGACTGGATATGTGTGCCTGTCACATTTGGGTTTTCAAAAATCATTTGTTTCCACTAATAAACTCCTTTAATTGAAAAAAAAAAATTGAGGTTGCCCATACAAAAATACCAATTCATTTTCATACCAGTGAGCTTTTCTGCGAAGGAAGGCTGAGAGTGCAGGTAGTTGCAGGTACAGCTGGAGATAGAATTGGGCACCTTCTAGTGCCAAGAGCGATTGCAGTGAGCTGAGCAGGTGTCGTCTATCTTTTCTGGAACCCAGAAAACAGCTGAGACACAGCTCTAAGTCATACTCATGTGGGCCATTGCACAGCCCGGAGACACAAGAAGCAGGAGAAATACTGGAAAGGGCAGAACAAGTGAATATTTTGTTTCCTACCTCAGGAGGACACAGGCATGTGGCTATGTTCTGGGGGCTCCTCAGATGCACGAAAAGTCTGCTTTCCCACTTTCTCAAAATTCTCCTTTACTTGCCATCTCCTTCTATGTCTTGTTTGTAGTGAATTTGCTTCAAAAGAGGGACCTCTACAAATTTTGACTTCCACTATAGTTCTTTAGCATTTCTGTCTTTTTTACTTCCTTGCTTACCTGAACATAATATGTAAATGCTCTTATGCAATCTGTCACAATGGCTTTTTGAGACTGTCTTACTTTAACAAATCTTGAAGTCAGATAGATGCACATAATTCATAATACTTGGGAAAAGCATACATCTACCCCCCACAAAGTCTATAAAAGTCCTTTTGCTAATGTGAAGATGAGATGTTAGCTGTGTGTGTTGACTTCTCACCCCTAATTTGGTACATTCTCTCAATGCTATTCGAACTCACACTGGAAGGTAATGAATAGTTCCATTCATTTCACAAGTTCATCCTACGCTGAGTGCTTTTAGCAAACTCTGTCTTTAGAGAAAGAGGACTTGATTTAATAGAAGTGGAGGCAAGATACACAGAGGAGTTAGAGAAAAGGTTTCTAAAAAAGAGACTGCAATTTCACATTTTGATGTTTATCTGAACAACTACTTCACTTTAATACAAGAGGAAAGAAAACACTTGCAGAGAATCTCCTGCCTAAGCATTTAGCTAATCAAATCCCATCATTGCTTTTTAAAAAATTTATGGTGCTTAATCAAATTTATAGAATGAGTAAGTCAATTAGGAAATATGAAATATAAAATTAATGATCTTTTTAAAGGTCTCAAGAATGCACCCAACCTTTCAGAGCTGGCATTCAGAAATTTAAAAACTTTGCTCTTTAAAAAGATTCATCTGGGTATCTTAAATGCGGTAGCCATGTTATTTTTCTCTGTCTTCCGCCTTTTCTCTCCCTCAACCATAAGAAATGTGTCTATCACCTTTGTTTTCCAAAGAAGTAACAGTAAATGGCACTATTTTACCTAATCTCTAGACCCAAATCTTGAAACCACCGTTCTAAGATAGGATTTAATGTCACAGTGACAGCTTTGATGCAAGGGTTAAGCATTGTCATTTTCTACCTCATTTCCTCCTCCAGGACACCTTGACATTAGAAAATGACTTCACCCAGAGAGTTAATTCATTTAAGCACTTGGCAGGCACTAGACAATTGACTCTTCTTGGAAGGCCCATTAACAGGGAGAGGTGTTCTAAATCAGACTTTGTACAGAGACCACACTGAAGTTAGTTTATGAATCAGGATGCTGAAGGTTAATACCTGTCCCTAAAATTTTCCAAGAATCAGCTCATCTGTGGGCGAGGCTACGGGATTCTCTGAGTCTCTACTGAACACTTGTTCATGAACTGAAGCAAGAAACAGTATTGACAGAACTGTAAAAGCGGGTGCATTGAAATTAGACAAACCCACTGCCAGTCTTGATGTTGTCATGTAAGCGACGTGCTATTTCGAGATGGTACAAAGCATCTTATAATCTGACTCTCCCTCGGTAATGTGCGAGTCCTCCCTGGACAATTCCCTTAGAAGTACGTCTTGGGTTAAGTCACTTGGGGAAGTGTTAGCAGGACGTTTGACATTGATATTTTTACAGCGATCACTGCCACCCACCTGTGGACCGTCATTTAATTTCTTTAAGGCTCAGTTCATCATCTGCAGAGTGGAATCACAACATCAAGTTCCTAAAAGCATGAAAATGTGAAATTAAATGAGGCAACCGCTGTGCTTCTACTTCCTCAACTTCAAGAAAGGTTATGTGTATTTTTAAATACTGAAAAGGACACACGATCACAAAAGACTTAGAAAATTGCTTGAAAGGACTATGAATGGTCACATTCATACTAATAAGTTACACACAGACTGGGAAATAATATAGATTTAGCTTTAAATCCCAGCTCAGACATTTCTTTGCTGTTGGAGCAATAACACCTGACCTCTCTGTGTCTCAGTTTTCTCATCTTTAAATGGGGATAATTCATTTGCTCACTAAGAGTCGGTGAGAATGATAGTGTCTGAATTAACGACGGTGTAGGTAAGTATCGTAAGTATTAATACTGCTTTGTCAAATCTCATTATTTTCCACATATGGTATCCCAGAAACCATGCTACTTTCCTCGACTTCAACAACTTAATCTTTATCACATCTCTATTTTCTATGGAGAGAACCAAGATCCAGAGTGGTTTATTTTCTTGCTCA
The DNA here is from genome assembly GCA_019455555.1 of Galemys pyrenaicus. Lineage (NCBI taxonomy): Eukaryota > Metazoa > Chordata > Mammalia > Eulipotyphla > Talpidae > Galemys > Galemys pyrenaicus. The sequence continues at coordinate 6,230,682 of JAGFMF010011662.1, forward strand.
CAACCACATAGCAGGGAGTGGTAGCATTGGCTAAAGAGCTCCCAAGCGTGATGCGATCGCCCCCTGATGGACGGAGAATGCTCTACAGCAACCCGCGCTATCTTTTAACCATCACTGGGTGATGGATTCGGTCTCCTCATCTAGTTTCTGCCTCTAGTGTTCCAGCTGAGGATCCCTTAGAACTTCTTTGCTTATAAAGCACCAGTGATGAGTGATGAATTCAGAACAGTGATTTTTCTTCTTGATACTTCACGTCTTGTATACTTTCGGTGCATGTGTTTTTTCTAATTTTAAAAATACCCTTGCTAGTTCTCCATCATCCAGAAGCTGATAATTAGATTCAGTGAGGCCACACTTCCTCTCCAGATTTATTTATCAAGGAATTTAAGCAGGTAAGACTAAAACCCAGATCTTTCTACATGCAAAACCTAAATTTGCTGCATCCTGATAGATCTCGCAGGGGAACACCCTCACATAAATCCATGGACTCTGGGGCCTTCAGAGAGTCAATGATACGCTACAAGAAATTATGCTAAATGTCTAAAGGCTGTAGAAGATTTGACTTAGGTTCACAAGTCTTTAGTGATTCTTAAAATAATAAAAAAAGGAACAGTTATAATGAGCAAGTCCTTAGCACGGCATCTGTGTAACTATTGCAAACATTTGCATAGTCCCCATCACCATACTTATCAAGCAACCATACAACACATACATTTCTGGATCTATGATATACATAGACCATAAGAATAAACATCTGTCTTTATGTGTAGCTGTGAAGATGGCTCATTTCCATAAATGAAATGAAATTCAGAAATCCAAGAACAGTATCAGGCATAGATTAAAAAAGTGAAATGGGACAATGAAATAAGAAATGCATATCCTGATGGGGAAATCTGAGGAAGCAGAACACAGTTTCCCTAAAACACAAGCAGATAGAAGTGTTTCTGAAGGATGACCCAATCTATTAAATGCTTTCAGAGAGACTGAATACGATTATCTCCAGTGGTTTCAAAGATTTAGTAAGTGGCCACTGGTAGTTTGACTAGAGGATTTCAACAGAGTAGTAAAGTCAGAAGTCAAGCTAGAATTAATTAGTGATGAATGGAATGGAGAAAGTAGAGCAAGCGAGATAGGAAATCTTTCAAGGGTGTTTTTTTTTCCTGTGGAAAGGAGCAAAGACACGTGCCAGAAGACATGAGGTTAACCAAAACCTGCTGAGTCTTTTTGGTGGTGTGTGTATTATGTCTCATTTTAAGTAGAAAAGTAAAAAAAAAAAAAAAAAAGGGAACATTTTTCAATATTGTTAATAGAGGCATACAATGGAATCTCTTAAGCTCTTTTAATCTGGTTTGGGGGCCAGCTCATTGTGATTGAGTCAATGGGCACAGAGGCTCAGCAATCTGGACTCAGAAGCACTTCTGAAGAGAAGTTTGAACTTGCAGTGGAACTTACATCGATAGCACAGAAATCTTTAGTGTTAATTGTGTCAAATGTATATACTGGAGTGCACATTTTATTTCATTTTTAAAAAGATTCCATTTATTTATGCATACAAATGAGTAAATTATTCATTTATTTATGGGTATAGGCCAGGGGTGCAGGGTGAGAGAGGATTCACCAGAGGCAGTGTGGGGAGCAGAAAAGGTAGATCTACTGAAATACACTACTGAGGGGAGCGGTGGACAAAGCAGGAGAGGTCTGCTGCACCATGTGGGTCTCTTCCTTGGCTGGGGATTGAACTTGCCCTGCAGTGGCTGCAGAAGCTCCACAGTGCCGCACTCAACCAGGAGGCCCCGGGCTGAGTATTTTATACATAATAATTACTCAGCAACAATTGACTCAAATTGTATAGCTACTCCCTAGATCCCACAAATGTCAAATGGGGAATTATCTAGGTCTAGAGACACAAGAATGTTGCTGGACAATCTTTCCCATGAATGCTCAGAACTACTTGTACCAAGTAGCCAAAGATAACAAATTGGATGAATTTTTTTTCATCTCTTAGTGTATTCTCCTGATTAAAGAAATTACTGTACTAATGACTTTTCTTTCCTATTTATTCTAGATCAGAAATATCTCCCTTATAAACACAATCTGGTTTCGATATCCCCAACACCAGACTTTTCATGGACTCTGGGCAGTGGCAAAGGCTGTTACAAAGGACTACACACTCCCCTCTCCCTAGATGTCTCACGTCCCCCAATCTTGGCATTTCTGAGAAATTCCACACTTCTTCCACAGGTGCTTCCACTTTACACGGAATCCTCTTGGTTATGTGTTCTCTGCTCAGCAGTTCCTCATGCCCTCTTATTTTTTATTACCCTAATAAAATCCTTTTGGTTTGTGTACAGCAGTTAAGCAGGTGTCTGAACAACATCCTTAGTCTAAATTCCACCTCTCTGCTTGGATCTGGTCATGCTATTTTGCTTGCATAAGCTCCAGTTTCCTCTTCTGCCATATAGAATCAGTGACACTTGCAGTGTTGAGTCAATATGTTGAAATACTTTGAATACTATCTGAGAAGAAATGAATATTCAATAAACAGTCTTATTTCTCTTCTAACCCAAAATCTAGGACGACAGAGACCATGTCTTGACATGTTTCTGAGACACCATATCTCTTGCTAACTGTCTCTCAGACATCTACCTTCATGAAATTGTTTCACAGACTTGCTTTCCTGAAACTTTATAGTTTCCTATAAGCCCAATGCCTTCAAATTAATTAAAACATCACTAATCTTTTACAGTGAAAGAGATTCTTAAAAATCCATGCTAATCTTAGATTAATTCCAGGCAATAATTTTGAGAATTTGCCTATTTCCCTAAGAGGTTTCTGTTTCCTGAACATAAATAAGAGTATAATAGCAGAATTTAGTGATTGTTGATACTTCCTCAGACTTCTCTCAAATTAAAATGAACACATGAGCATAAATTGTGAAGAAAGAATGTCTTATAATGCCAAAATACTGTAACTATAATAGATACCACTATTCTTAGGCACTACATCAAGGGTCCTACTAATATTATTTAAAATATTTATAGCATTGAAAAGGAAAGGGAACTTAATATTGATAAGTACTTGCAATTAAATTTAATTCTAGTGAATAACACATAAAAATTCCTGTAAATAAACAAAATGTCCTTGTCTTAATCCATAATGATAGTCATCTGCTTTTTTGCAAGAACTGAAAGGTAGGCAAATTGGTTCTATGGTAGTGATAAGATAAATAAGATAAATATCCTCCATGCCACAAGGAAGTTTTGAAAAGAAAGTGCATATGAGATCTCTTAAGTATGTTTGCACCTTCATGCTGTTCAAGCAGAAATGTTTGCCCTGAATCTCACCGTGGTAGGGTCAGCCTCTCCACGTGGCCAGCATCGCACCACTGGCTACAGCTGGGGGCCACGGAATTGAAGCCACGTACTCCTGTGACCACCATGCAAAACTCCCACTTCGGCACCACGATGTCCCCTGACACCTTGCATTTCTCACCTGGCCCATTCTTCTACAGGAAACCCAGACGAACGTGTGTGCACGGCCAGCCTTTCCAAGTAATTAGTCCTAATTAAACCTCAGTACCGCCAGGTTAGAAATGCTACTATGTGTTTCTGTAAGCAACAAGCCCATGATTGTTTGGGCTATTTACCAGGCCTATTAACTACCGCCTAACTTACACTAAAAGATATGGTACATACATAAATTTAGTTTTTGTGTGTGTGTAGAAACAAAATGCCAGATTACCAATAGCGCAATGGGGCACTATCGTGCTGGCAGAGGGTACAGTTTAGTCTTTTGTCTTCATTATTTTTCATCTGTAAACTGAATTTTCTGTTCTTGAAAATTCTCCCATAATAATCTCCAGTATGTATTATTAAAAATAAATGTGTCTTGCTTTTCTACAAGTTTCTAAAGTCACTGTAATCAGAGGCAGCGTGTCCACGTCTGTTTAAACTTCACTTGACTAGACTCGCCTTCCATTGTGTAAAGGTCAGCTATTGGCCAGGGGCTGGTGAGTGACTGAGGGCACGTGCTAAGCACCTGTCACGGCCGTCTATGGAGGGAAGTGCACATCTGGCTGCAAGCGCTCCCCTTTCCATTGAAGTACTCGACTCCTAAGTGGCTTTTCCCCTTCCCTTGTTTATTCCCTACAATATTTCCTCATTGTCCCTTTGATATCCTTGCATTTATAGCAAAGATCATAGTTCGTGGGGATTCGGAATAGAGGTCTCCCTTTTACAGCATTATTTTTTAAGTTTGCCTGGGCTGGGAATGCGGTTGTTGCTTCGGAGTCTGCACACGGCCGAATAACATACCCACGTATGGAGTGTGCTGAGTGAGAGCAAAGCCATTAGACAGTGCATTAAGCAAAGCCTCTCCAGCCAGCGAGCAGAGCAGGGCCAGATCTTGGAGAGACCAGGCCTTCGCAAACAGAACCCTTGAGATGCATTTTCTTGTACGCTCTTTGTTTGGATTCTCCGGTGTTTGCAGATGCTCTGAGAGTCTTTGATTGATTCCATTTGGTTGCTTCACTGAGCACGCCCAATGGGCTTTGTTCCCTGTTAGCTGAGAGAGCAAAGAACTGTAATGAAATGTTTCCACCTGCACATAAAGATCTTATCATATGTTACAGTAAGCTTGGTCACATTTAATGCTGATGGAGTTTCTGAGACTCGTTAACTATTAACAAAATGCTCTCTTAAGTCCTCTACCAAGTCAGTAAACAGTCAGAGTCCATCGTCAAATATCTACAGTCTTCCCCCCCCCCCACACACAAAGTCTTTCTTTTCTTGCATTAAGTGATCTAGAGGCATCAAACATAAAAACTTTGATTAACAATTACGGAACAATTGCCCCTTTCTGCATGGACTCTTTGTGTTCAATGGCCCAGGAGGTATGATGCATTTCAAAATTTTGACCCAGCTATGGCTCACTCTTAAACCTTGTGTATAGAACTAAAATAATTTATACATTTCCGTATGTGATTATTTGCTTATTCTTTAAAGAAATATCTCTACAATCTAATTTGTAAGTGGAGTAAAAGAAATATTTCATTTCAATTTTATGACTTTCAGAATTTGCTTATGATATTTTTTCTTCTATTGTTTCCTAGTTTTATTAAATGTTTAATTATGATGCTTCTTTACCTAAAATTTCTTCTATCGGTCATTCAGCTTTCTGTGTTCTTGTTGAGATATTTTCCCCCTCTGAAAACTATTAAGTGAACATTCCTTAGTTTAGTTTCTAATAACTCTTTGTTGGAAAGTCCTTAACCATCAGTTGCACATCTTTATAGTTGTTTACTTCCTATGGAAATTCATTTTGTAAGTTCTCTTTCCAGTGGTAGTTGAATAGGCTGCTACAGATACATGAGAATTGCCCTAATATTATATTTCCTGACATTATCTTATATTTTAATGACATATTATAACAGCTATTGAAAAAGAACCCTGTATCTATACCAACACTTCACCAAAGAAGAAATAAGTAAGCATATTGGTGCCATCTATGTGTTTTGATAAAGATATATAAATAGAATATTTGACTAATTTGTGCTGATTAGAAAATGTATAAAATATGTGTGATTCCCACACCCAAGACTCTTGCTGGGGGGAATAAACTGAAGGAACAGACTTTTTAGAAATCAAGTTGATTAAACTTTTGAAAAATTAGGATTGTTTATATCTGAGACATATATCAATGATCTCACATGGTGCGATGTTTATATATAAGATATTTATCTGAAGAATGATTGGTTATTTATTTGAAGAATGATTGGCTGTAATAACAAAAGAAAAATCCTTTATAAAAGCTTCCAAAATGTCAAAAATCAGTGGATGGGTGGAGCATATTGGTAAGCGATGCAGTGTAGCTGTCAAAAGACCAGGTTTATATTTAGTCTGTGTGCAAATGTCCGCTTCTACACTTACGGCTGAGTTACTTAGGGCTTGTAATTTAGTGCCCCTGCTCAGATGCCCTCACTTGACCTGTCTCAACCTGAAGCACCTGAAGACCTCCAGAGTTGAGCATCTTGCAGGAAGCTTTTAATGTGGGTCACTAGAAGGTCGTTTATTCCCAGGGGTTCCGTGGTCATCATGGAGGGTGCTGATGTGGCCAACAGGTCTTGGAACCTCAGAGTCGGAAATCATGTCACACATCATGTGTCACAAATCATATGACATGTGACAAGTGATATGATTCCCACCCCCCTTCTACCAGCAGAAGATACTTCGGCTGCTACTCTAGCTGGTGAAAAACAAAAAAGCTCGTCAGACACCTATGTTCTACTGCCTATTCCAGGTGACTTCCAGAGAGTTATTTAAAATTTCATCACTCACCTTTTCCCTCCTGGTATCTTCAGGAAAATGATGAAACTATTTCACTATAGGCCCATGATAACAGTTGGTTTCATCTGTAACCAGGTTAATAGAGTTAAATACCAGTGCTGGAATTAAAACTCTCAGGACCCATACAATTACTTAATCTAATTGCCTTAAGATGAAAATAACTAAATTACATTTACTTTTTTTTTAAATTGTCTTTCCCAGAATGCCCATTATAGCTTTTATTAATTTTTCTTCTTCAGAGATCTAATAGCATTTTGAAAAAATAGTCTGAAATACTTTAAAACACGAGTTATGCTTATTTTGAAACACAGCACATAAACTCAGTTATTGCAAAAATAATAGCTTATTTTCTTTAAATTGGCTAAAACCCTCCTATCTCTGCCTTTACCATGCTGCACTGCAGCCCTTTCTCATTAACTTGCTCAAACCAGTGGTTGTAGAACTATATGAAGTCAAGTGTCTTAGTTGTTCTTGTCCATTTTGTATCCTGTGCCCCAGGATACGCAAAGCCTAGAGAGACCCTCCGAGGCTAAGTCCTTCACTAATAGGACCACGAGTGAAATAAATACTCATGTGTAGTCAAGGAGCTACATGGCAGCTTCTGTGTTGTCTCACAGTGACAATACACAACAAGCAAGTAAATAAACAGAAACTATTTTTGCATGTACAGAAAAATAAATGCCTCCTCCCCCAAAATGGAAATCAAAAGGTGAGCCTATCTTATTCTGTTTGAAAATTAACCAAGACTTGTTCACAATCACTGATGGTCTCCTCACAGCAATGCCAGCGGTGCTTGAAAGCCATACATAGAATAGCCTGACATCTGTGCATTCAGAAGCCATCTACATTATGATGTTATGTGTGTGCTATTTTATATTTGTATATGATAGATAATTATTTCTATATTTATGCAGACAAATATAAGTATATATTTAGTCACAGTTTATATTTATACATAATCATCGTTATTGGCAGTTACACTGTGAATTTCCTGACCCAGTAGGATTTGCTTGTAACCCCAAATCAAAGCTCCGATGCTTTTCCATCGTTCACCAACATGGGTTGGGTGGTAAGACACTGGAATTGTTCAGCAGGCATGCATGCATTTTCCATCTGACGGGCTTTCTAGTTTTCTTAAAATAGGAAGAACACCATGGGCCCTATGGTGAAACTATTTGGCTCAGATTAGCCCATTTAGACCTTGGGTTTCCTGCTGCTCCCTGTGAGTTCATGCTAATGACTCAAGAGCAAAGAACCCTGAAAAATGAAGAGGAACTTTGCTAATTGTACCAGAGGCTGTTCTCGAATAAGCTAGCATCATGTCTCAGTGAGTGAGAACCCTACGGAAAAGGAGGACGAAGCAGCAAGGTCCCTCACTCAGAAGCTGAGCACTGACATGACAATACTGCAGTGGGTAGCATCTCCGGGAAGCTCTAAGCCACAGAACCTGAGGCCAACTCAGAGGGATGTTTTGTCATCTGCCTGTTGACGCTGCCCCCCGACTACTCAGGGGAGAAAACATGAACAGTATTGAGCTCTCAGGTGGTGGCATTTGGTACAGAGGACATTGGGGAAGAATTTCTAAAATACCTGCTCATTGTTAGACAGGAAAGTCACCTGGAAGAGGAGGTTTTCCAGGGCTCTTGAGACTGGTTCATTTTACAAGGAATGACGAACAGTCTAAAAGAACACAGATGGGGTTTCAGTTCATGGGATGCTGGGCCCAGAGGGTGCAGGGACCTGGCCCTGTCTCTGCCCATGGGGCTAGGGCTTACAGTCTGCTAGTTTAGAGTTCAGTGCGCCCAGTGATCCTATAGAACATAACCACCATGGGTGGTTCTGTGTGTGTGTCTGTGTGTGTGTGTCTGTGTGCTTGCAATTGCCTGTGTCCTCTTGACAATAATAAGCCAATTGTTTTACTTATCTCACTTTTGACCATTTCATTATTGCTGTTAAGGTAGTCAAGCTTGAGCACTGAAAATATAAAGATACAAACAATTTTAACAATAATCATGCTCTTTTTTTCATTTCTATTATGACTGTCATTTTTTGATTTAAAAAAATTATATAAAATAAGCCCCTATTAAATACAAATTTCATTTCAAGATAATAAAAGGAACATCACAAAATAAAAAAAAATACAATTTGGGTCTATTAAGATTAAATGCCACTCAAGTAGATTTCTCTATATTAAAGATAGACCACAATTTCTCTAAATTATAACAAGGGATTCAAAATAGGATTCTAGAGAGGCGTGTAAACCAGTAGAGAAAGAGTCAGTAAAAGATGATGGGATGTTCAACTGGAAAAAGCACATTTAGAACACTACTGCATATTTTACAATCAAAATTAATTCTACATTATTGTGCCTGTACAATCAGAAATAATGCAATTTGAAATAAGAGATTTTAAAAACATTTTTAAAGGACAAAATGTCTAAATACCACCAAATATTTAATTTTTATTTTTTAAGATGTATTTATTTATGCATACAAGAACTGGGGTATAGGCCAGAGGTATGGAGGGGTGACAGGGATTTACCGTCGACAGAGCAGGGAGCAGAACAGGTGGATACACTGAAACACACTGCTGAGCGGAGCAGCAGGAGACAGGAGAGGTCTGCTGTGCCATGTGGGTCCCCTCCCTGTCCTGGGATCGAACTCGTGCAGCAGTGGCTGTGGATGACTCCATGGTGCTGCCCCTTAACCTCTTGCATCAACAGGGAGACCCCATCATCAAATACTTTAAAAGAAAATATTGACTATATAAAGTTAAAACTGTGAAAAAGGTCACCACAAGCAAAACTGAAAGATAAAGAATGGAAGCAACCTAAGTGCCCCAGAACCGAAGAGTAGATCAAGAAGATGTGGGGAATATATGCAATGGACTACTACTCAGCCATTTAAAATGATAAAAGGATGCCATTTGTGGCAACATGGATGGAACTAAACATGATAATGCTGAATGAAATTAACAAGAAAAAGAAATATGAATGCCAGATAAAATCCCAACAAAGTTTCAGTCAAAGATGAACTTTAACACCAGTACATAGAACTGAAGCATGCAGAGGGAAGAGGGAACGCAGTGGACAATGGTGGGTGGACGACTTTGGGTACTTCGGCGGTGGGAGAGCTAGGCTGACCACACCTGAGAGGAGAAATCATATGCTGTCAAAAGATTAATAAGTAGGTAAAACAATGGTACTTCAATAAAACATAATAAAAATTAATGAATTAAAATTTGTAACCAATTGATAAAATGGGAAGAGATGGTTTTTTTCCGATTAGATTAAGAAAAATTACATAAAGTATTCAGTATTAGCAAACCAGTAAAGATTTGCGCTGCACTACTGGTCATAGGGAACATGTCATAACTTTTCTGAACGAACAATTGACCATTTACATTCACTACACCAATATATCTTCTAGCAAATTCAAATTCAATAACGCATGTCAAGTGAATAGTTCAATAAATTCATATCACACATACAGTGATATACACACATGTACAAATACATATAATTATGCTTATGTCTATAATCCAAAGTATATAAATCATATAATTATGGCATTTTTAAATGACTCTATTTGTGAATTATTAGTAGTAACCTAAATTTTAGCAATTAAACAATTCTGAATAAAATTGTTGAAAATGTCTTCAGGAAAACAGTTGATAGGCTAAGGAAAAAGATTGAAATCTCAGCTAATAATGGTGATGATAACAATGGTGTTGAAAACTATAATTATAATAAGAACAGTAAAGGGAAGAGCAGGAGAAGAAGGAACTTACCACCACCTCAGTCTCTAACCATTTGGAAAGAGGCTGAACTTAAAGGTACACTAGAACCTGAGAAAAGAAATGTGTGTATCATCTAAAGAGCAGTACCTAGTTCAAAACGTGAAAAGAAACTTAAAATGCCAGAACTTGTATGATTAATCACAATTTAATTTATGATTCTTCTACTGTTTGGCATTTCGATTATGAGTTATCAATTATATATACACTTTCTTTAATGAAACCTTTCCAATAAACATTCCTCTGCATTTTATTTTAATTGGGATACATTTCTAGAAGCGCTCAAGTTAAAAATACCAAGGTTTTTAAGAATCTTGAAAAATATAAGGTAGCTGTTTTTGCAACAAATGCATGTCAAAATGCTCTTCCAAAGGGAGTTAGATATCCTTTCTTCATCAGCACTTAGCGTTAATATTTTTATAAGTTGTACATACTTCATGCTCATTGCAAATTGACATTTTGCTCTTCGTTCAAATTAAAAGACCTAATAAAATTAAATAACTCCGTGATGTCATCAAGAAAAGAAAATGTGTTTCCAATCCCTATGCAAAACATTAATTCCCCCTTTTCCTCCTGTTATGTGTGAGGGACTGCACCTGAATCCAGGGAGCAACTGAGACACAGAGAAAATAGGTTTCAAACTATGTAGTGTTGACAGAGGTTTTACTTCTATTCTGCTATTGCAAAGCTCAACGCTGCGATATTGAATCTTACATTTTTCTTTATATCACCAAGAAAGAAAATGTATCAGATGGACTATAAGTGCAGTTTTATGGAGAAAAGAAACTATCTGAAATTGACACTTTTGTTCTGCACATATCTGTTATTGGTGTTATTTTGAGTCATAAATCTATTTACTCCACACAAGAACAAGTTGTTTTTTGCTGTTGCAAGAGCTAAAGAGTCAATATAGTTACAGGAGAGTGAGTTGGATTCTGCACTTGCTTGCACATCATGAACTAAATTGTCAATGAAGTAATTCCTAAGAACCTTTGTTATTAGTCCCCATGTGAGAAGCAGAAATAACAGCTGGATCTTTCAGGCCCCAGCCTGGGTCTATAGTGTTGGCAGTTATTGAAATCACCCTTTTTCTATATAAATGTAAAACATTACTGTGAAAGTCATTGAAAGAGAATAAATATGGACTCCCGCTATCGTGTTCTCGCTGAAGTGCTTTCCTGACTTTAACTGCTCCTGGAGAAATGCTTCTCCTCCCTTCAAGGAGGCACTGTAGGTCTCGGAGCTTTTCCTTCAGTTCTTGCATAGGCACGAGTGTCCCGACTCCAGCATATGATGGTGGTTGCAACTACAAGCACTTTATTTTCCAGGTGGTGTGTGTGTGTGCTCTGTATTCATCAGTCACATATTTTTTTTTTGTTTGTTGGTTTTTAACATTTATTTATTTATGGATCTCCCTGATGGTGCAAGGGATTGAGTGCCGCACTGTGGGGCTTCTGCAGCCACTACAGCGGGAGTTGGATCCCCAGCCAGGGAGGAGACCCACAGGGCGCAGCAGACCTCTCCTGTCTCTCCGCTGCTCCCCTCAGCAGTGTGTTTCAGTCCATCTGCCTGTTCTGATCCCCACTCTGTCTCTGGTGACTCCTCTCACCCCCTGCACCTCTGGCCTGTATCCCATTGTACGCATAAATAAATAAAATCTTTATAAAAACTTTTATTTATTTATGCATACAAGAGCTGGGGTACAGGCCAGAGTCGCAGGAAGTGAGGGGATCCACCAGACAGAGTGGGGAGCAGAACAGGCAGACTGCCTGAAACACACTGCTGAGGGCAGCAGCAGGCGAGGCAGGAGAGGTCTGCTGCGCCCCGTGCCACCTCGCTGGCTGGAGATCGAACTCGTGGTGCAGTGGCTGTGGATGCTTCCTATGTGGTTCTTAATTCCTTGTGCCACCAGGGAGGCCCAGTCACATATTTTTTTGCAAGATAAAACTAGTTTGAACATTCGTGGACTATGCCCAGGTAGGTCATGACTGACGGGTGACCGAATTTCCCTTTCATCCTCAAGAATAATGCAATGGGTGTATTAAGTCAATATCATTCCCGTAAGGTTCACTCTATTTTCATATGAATGTTTCATTTTATAAAATTCAGAAATATTCTGAATGTGCTTTTGACCTATGCAAACATCTCTAGACAATGAATTTAAAAAAATTAACTTATTTGTGCATGATCGTGTTCCATAAAATCACTAATGACACCTCTACCTGCTGTAGTTCTCTCACCTATAATTGGAAAGAAAAAGAATCAGTTGTTTTTGGCATTTAATCAATAGCTTCTTGAATAATAGAAAACATTTTATGTGTGTGCAGATGGTTCAGCCTCACGGTAAGTCAGGTATATTCCATTCTCCACTCTCCGTGTGTAGCCTGGAGTGAGCTCTTTGACCAAATGCACCACACATCACTGAAATATTTAATGGATGTCCCAAAGTGCCTTACATCTTAGACAGTAATCTATCTATGGGGAACATTTGGGTAAATATTTGCAGTTGAAACAGATTTTATAATGATGAGAACGTAGGGTGCGCAGACTTTACCCACGTCGTGAATGTGGGACTTGAGAATGATGCTGGCGGTGATTGGCAGGATTATGTCCTGCACTTACAGAAGAATGTGAACGTGGAGCCGTGTGAAATCACCTAATCCATTTTTTTTCAGCTAGCTTAGGCCACGTACAGTGCAAGTTGTTTTTACACCTGGTAAAAATGTTATTTTTGGATTTTTTTAAGTGCCTAATTTAAAATCTCAACAGCAATTTGGCCTATAAAATAGCACTGTTATTATAACATTGTGATGAGATAAGAGTAAATGAATCAGAAATGATGCATTAATTCCATATTACAATGTGAACGGGTTTAAACATCAGGAGGGTTGAATGTGTTTGGTCTGTAATCAAGGATTTGCTATTTCCAAACACTCTTCGAGAAGCTGATGTTTGCCAGGGGAGAGAACCGTTGCCAGGCTCCCGCATGTCTGCTCCCTACAGCACCCTGTGAGCTGGCCCAGCCTCCCGGCTAACTTACCCCCAGACCCCCACGCAGCTCCGGACTCCTGCGGCCGGCCTGTGCAGACTGACCCTGAGAACATTTTCATCTCACTGACAGAAGCGCACATCTCCGAGCCCGCCCATAGCAGCCCAAGCTCCTGGTGCCTGCCCCTTCTCCAGCCATTACTCTTCAACTTGCTCCTTAAATTGTTTGGGTTCCTATGAAAATACCCCAAATCAGAAGATCATTTAAAATGCAGGAGAATGCATGTCTTTTTACTTTCACCAACGTGACTATCATATTCACACAGCGTTTCGCTACAGAGTGCTCAGTTAATGGGAGCTAATGGGGCCTCCCTGGTGGACTCAGGATTAGGTTTGATCAGGATTGGGCAGCACGGCTGCCACTGCGGCACGAGTTCGATCCCCGGTCAGGTAGATGACCCACATAGCGAAGCAAACCTCTCCTGCCTCGATGCTAATTTCGGTAAATCTGTGTGTTCTGCTCCCCACCGTGTCTCTGGTGAATCCTCTCATTCCCACACCTCTGGCCTGCACCCCAGTTCTTGTATGCATAAATAAATAAAAACAAATATTTTTTTTAAAAAAGGAGCTAATAGTTTTAATTACAGGCATGCTGGCTTTGGAGATAAGCAGGATGGAACTCGCCACAGGACCTTCTGGCAAATACTCGCTCTCATTCTTCCTTCAGTGGCTGTTTTCCTGGTTTTGTTCCCCATGAGAAATGTTCTGAAAAAAGAACATCTTTACTTTTTTTTTTAAGGATTTTTACTTATTCATGCACACAAGAACTGGGGTACAGGCCAGAGGCGCTGGTGGTGAAAGATTCACCAGAGACAGGGTGAGGAATAGAACAGGCAGATCCACTGAAGCACACTGCTGAGGGGGCAGTGGGGAGGCAGGAGAGGTCTGCTGCGCCATGGGGGTCCCTCCCTAGTAAGGGATCAAACTCGCGCTGCTGTGCATCCGATACTTCACAGCGCTGCGTTCAACCCGCTGTGCCACTATGGAGGTCCCAAAAAGAGAACATTTTTAAAGAAGGTTAAGTTTGAAATGCAGTTTCTTAGGCCTTAATCAATATTATTAAAGCAATTATACAAGAAGTATCTTTACATGAAAATAGAAAATTATGAATTATATAATTTTAATAAACACTTATTATGTATATTGTCTTCAATTATACTTTGTTTAATTAAATCTCCTGAGTTGAAGTAAAGCAGCTGTTTCCGGAAACTTGCTATTTTTTTTTAAAAAATATTTTATTTATTTATGCATACAAGAGCTGGGGTACAGGCCAGAGTCCAGGGAGGTGAAAGGATTCACCAGACAGAGCCGGGAACAGAACAGGCAGACTGACTGAAGCACACTGCCGAGGGAGCAGCGGGCGAGGCAGGAGAGGCCTGCTGCACCATGTGGGTCCCCTCCCCAGCCGGTGGCAGGGATCGAACTCTTGCTGCAGTGGCTGTGGTTTGCTTCAAAGTGCGTTGCTTAACCCACCGCACCACCAGGGAGGCCCAGAAACTTGCTAATTTTTTGCTGTCCATCCCATACCCCTCCTTTGGGGAATTAGCCCATCAACACTGCATTTTCTGAGGGCAGGTATTCAACTCTACCTTACCTGTATCAGCGATTAGAATGTGACTCTGAGGAACTCAAGCACACGCCATCTTTCCAGGAAGGATACTTAGTCTAGGAGTGGTAAGGTTTGGTCATTCAGAGTTCATGATTTTTAAAAATTGTAACCTTACTTTTTTATTGGTTTAAGACACTGTATTGGGTCAGAGGTCCAGGATGTTAACCCTTCAGAGTGTGTTACCACACAAGCCTGCTACTGAGGCACCCAGAGTCTTCCACCAGTCCACTGTAGAACTTTATATTTTGCTCTCTACCATCTCCCTCTGTCACTGGTAGCCTCAGTTTTACAGTGAGATTTCCAGGGTATTGGTTTGGTTTGCCTTTGTTTTATTTCTCTATATTCCACATATAAACAATACCACCTGACTTTTGTCTTTTACCTTCTGACTTATTTCAGTAGCATTTTTGTCTCCCGTTCCACCCATGCCATCATAAATGGCAAGGGTCTACCTTTTTTATAGCTAAGTAGTATTCCGTTGTGTGTATGTGCCATGTGCTCCGAATCCACACCTGTGTCATTGGACACTTAGGTTATTTCCATTACTTGCCTACTGTAAACAACACTAAGAAAAACACAGGAGTGCAAATATGTGTTTTACATTCATTGGTTGGATTCCTCGGGGAATTGCTGAATCGCATGGCGGATCTATTTGTAATATTTTGAGGATATAATCTAAGCAATAAATCCATAATCCTCATCCAAATAGAAGCATTTTCTCCTGTGTTTGTTATTTCTATTCATTTTGTTTAATACAGTTTCATTGTTCTCGCTCAATATTAATTTTGCAAAGTAGTAGGATTAGTCATTTGGACGAGGCAGTTAATCTGAGGAACTGTGGTTGGGAAGAGTTATCATTCACAGAGGACAAAGACAGCTTTCTTTTCTCCTTTCTGAAGTAAGGACTACTGGGTCCCCTGTTGCGTTTTCACCCAGCTTTCAGGAAGGTCTGAGGTAAAGTTTCTACACATCTTCAGTCTGTGCTCTGACAGGCGCCCAGAGTGATGAGGGACCCGCACCGTCCTGACTCAGCGCTGCCTTCGCTGCGTGTGTCCTCACAATGAATTTCTTCTCTTTTGGTTCCTAGCCATCTTAAACCAAAGCTTTTCTTAACTAGAAGAAAATATAGAAGAAAATAAAAATGAAAGTCCTAAGATATAGGCCCCTCCCAGGTGGTGCAGCGGCTTGAACCCGCACTGTGAAGCATCCGCGGCACAGCGGTGCAAGTTCGAGCCCCAGCCTGGAGGGGATGCACATGGTGCAGCAGACCTCTCCTGTCTCCCCGCTGCTCCCCTCAGCAGTGGGTTTCAATGGATCTGCCTGTTCTGCTCCCCACTCTGTCTCTGGTGAATCCTCTCACCTCCTGCGCCTCTGGCCTATACCCCAGCTCTTGTGTGCATAAATAATAATAATAAAAATATTTAAAAAAGAAAAAGCCTTTAAAAAAATCCTAAGATATAAGCCCGAACAATCTGTTACAAATGATCTTGTCAAACTACTATCAAAATTCACAGGCACTTCCAGTTTCTGTGCCTCTTCCTCACAGATGGGTGGGGCAGTTTGCAGAGCATTTACTTGCTGAGGTTCTCTGGCTGTAACACCTGACGGGGCTTGCTCTTGGTGTTTCTTTAGGCAGCTTTGAATGAATAGGCAGATTAACTGACATGCAGTGACTTTCTAATAAAGGTTTGATTAACTTCCAATAAATGAATGGATAAATATATGAGATCTTATTAATGTGTCAGAAATTCCTAATTGCCCATCTCAATGTTTATTTCCCTCTTCTTTAAATAAGCAACCATTACACTTAATTAAATTAAATTTTATTTTATTTTCAATTAGAGAAGCTTCAGCTACATAGGGCAAAAGCCCAAAAATAACAGAGACTGACACATATAAAACTCGCTTCCAAAAAGAATCCAAGTCCGTTGTGGTTTCCCCAGGGTCTCTGGGGACCCTCGTTCACGACCACTCCCTGATCCGTCAAACCTACGTGACACTGTCTTACTCTTCATCCAGAAACTTTGTGGAACCTCAACTGATATCTGCATACTCTAAGCAATGCACTGGAAGAAGGATGTCAGCGTGGTCTTTCTCTGATATCTAGAGACTTCACTGAGTACCCAAACTATGCTTGTCCCAACTTTTATGAGGAACTTAGCCTCATGACGACACAAATGCACAAGAGAGGTTGTGAAAATGTCATCCTTCAGGTGAACAGCATGTGCTTTGCTAACATGTAAGGACTTTTATTAAAAAGAATTATCATAAAAATCATTGCCATTGGGACTATTCTCCAGGACCGCAGAATCCCAAGACAGAGTCAAAATGGAAACCTAGGGAAGTGAGCATGAGATCTGGTTTATACTCTCACTCCAAGTGACTTTAGATCCATCACATCGCTTTCCTGGCCCTTGTTCCTTTAATTTCAAATATGGGTATTGCATTAGGTAATCTCTTTTTTCCATTCCTATTTTCACTTCCTCTTATGTATAATGACAGCTGTCTGCCTGCCTGTCTCTCTCTCTCTCTCATTCACATCTCACCTATTCCTCAGTAGAATCCAAGTAGTAATTTTGCTTACTGATTTAAAAGTGAAAATTCAGTAACTTATCCAAAGTGAAGAATCTGGGAAGAGATGGAACCATTATTACACTTCCTTTCTCTGATCCGTCTACTAAATTGTGCTCAATAATTCTGGAAAAGTTTCTGTTGATAAAATTATCTTGAACACACTCCATTACGAATTCCTGGGTATAGTCTAGTATTTTTATTTGAAGTTGCTTTCTTACAGATACTTATATAGAACATATGCATTTCAGATCTGAGTGTTTGCCCAAAGTTCAGAGCTCAGTGATATTGAGGTTTGAACATATGTCAATAAACTTTATTTAAATATATATGTGTATATATATACATATATATATATTTCCCAAAATGTTCATTCATACCTAATCCCTAACTACTTTTAGATGTTAGGGATTTCATTTCCTAGAGGTAAGTTTACACTCACAGGTTTACTTTGCATTCTTTAAATGCAGAAGGAGCTGCCGGTTGCAGTATGAGGCAGTATGAGTAGGATACATTTTATTGTATGACTTTCTCATTCAAGCCTCGCCAATCTTTTTCTGTTCAGTCTTATCCCTTCAGTTTGCCAGTCTCAATTTGTTTTCCAAATTCGTAAAACAGATCATCCCTAAAAATATTTTATTTTTAAAAAAACTTCCTTGAATTAATTACATGCAAAAATGAAGGTTCCCTTTCTTATCTGCCCTAAAAGGGTCTTGCTGATGTGGCTGCTACCAAAAATGCACTGGTCTCACCCAAAACGAATCCCTTGCAGTTCTGTGAAAAGACCATGATCTCTGTGTCAAGGTGTCTCACAGTCTGATTGTCTTTCACACTCTAACTTCTCAGTGGACTTGCAATAATGCTCCAGTCAACCTTCTGCCCCGTGTCCCCATCTGTACAATTCCTGATCACTGACATTTGTTGGCCAACTGCCCCTTTATGTGCTTTGAGTGTCAAATGCATGTCTATCTTGAGCGTCCCTGGTGGCTCAGGGGTTAGTCTCAGCACTATCAAGCCACTGCAGTATGAGTTCAATCCCTGGCCAGGGAGGGGACCCATAGGGTGCAGCAGACCTCTCCTGTCTCCTGCTGCTCCCTCTGCAGTGTGTTTCAGTAGACCTGCCTGTTCTGCTCCCCACTCTGGTGAATCCTCTCATTGTGAATCCCCTCTCAGGTGAATCCCCACCTGCACCTTGGCCTATACCCCAGTTGTTGTAAGCATAAGTAAAATAAATATTAAAAAAAATACCAATCACATCAAAAAAATTTCTATCTGCCACTAAAAATGAGTTTCCCTAAATTTGAGCACATTTTAGATCATCACTGAGTGTTTCTTATGGATAATTTATGGTTATTTCAACTTTTAGCATAGATATATATACCTAAGCAATATTTACATGCAATACATATACAACAACAAGGACAGATTTTTAAACAACAGTGTATTTTTCTAACTTTTAGGTTAGCTTTACTTTACTGCAAAGATGAAAAATAGCAGGTATTTTGTAGTCATGGTAGATAATTATTTTCTAGTCACCCATGTAGTGAGAAGAGTTGACGGTTATTTTGATGTAAGACTTGGTGATAAATTGATAATTACATGAAATGTCAAGTGTTTATGTCTTTGTTGCAAATCAAATAATGCTTTTAAAATGCCAAATGCACTTTTGGATGTTGCATTCTTAATCTTATAACTTTAAGAGAAATACTAGTTTTATTACTTATTCCCTCTTTTTTTTAAGATTTATTTATTATGCACACAAGAGCTGAGGTGCAGACCAGAGGTTCAGAGGGGCAAGAGGATTCATCAGAGACTGAGTGAGGAGCAGAACAGGAGGATCTACTGAAATACACTGTTGAGGGGAGCAGCAGGGAGACAGGAGAGGTCTGCTGTGCTCTGTGGGTCAGCTCCCTGGCCAGGGATGGAACTCATGCTGCAGTCACTACAAATTGCTTCCTAGTGCTGTGATGTAACACTTTGTGCCACCAGGGAGGTGCCTACCTCCCTGTATGCATATAGATAGAGGAATGCATATAGATATAGGAATATATATTGTATGCATATAGATAGAGGAAAAAATAGGACCCCAGCCTCATATGCTAAAGGAGCTTTGCAGTGTAGCTGTGAAGAATTGTTCTATCATTCCTTTTCTCCATGGGGCCATGTGCATATTAATTAACATTTGGATTCTTATTTCTGTATTATATTACCTATTTTTAAATCAGGATAACATGTAGTCATGTTTTTAAGACAGCTGAAAGTTTCTAAAAGTAATATAATTATAATAACCTTTAAAAAATCAGCTCACTATAAACTTCCTCTGTCCTAAGGATTGTGTCATAACCAGCCCACTGCAACAGCACCAGAAAAGCTCTTCCAGATGCGGATGGAAAACCAACCTTGGCATTTGGGCGTCCGTAGCGATTTACTCTTCGGCATGTACGTTTCCTTCATTCCATCCTCCACTTCCGGTTCTAAGACTCAGGAAAAATTCTGTTGGCTTCTAGCAGTTATAAATATCTGCTTCCCCTGGGTCCCGTTGATCTAAAAGTCCATCACAGACTTACATCAAGTCACCCTCTCTTCCCGGGACTCTAGGGTAACGGGGCTCTTGCCTTTTGTGATTAATTTGTGAGTTTTTAGAGTTTTTCTCTTCTCCTCACTACATCACACATGCTCTCTGCCCACATTGTGGGTCTTACTAAGTGTAACTTATCTACGGAAGTAGAAATCACAGATTGATCTCATTCTACTTGCAGTTTGGGATTTTTTTAGCAAGAGAACAATAGCTCTGAA
Source organism: Galemys pyrenaicus (assembly GCA_019455555.1). NCBI lineage: Eukaryota > Metazoa > Chordata > Mammalia > Eulipotyphla > Talpidae > Galemys > Galemys pyrenaicus. The sequence continues at coordinate 6,250,845 of JAGFMF010011662.1, forward strand.
ATTTTGCACTGTCTTGCATTTGGAATTTGCTTTCTTAATTTCCATCATGAAGGTAATGACTATATCATAAAGAGCGGAGAAGATTAGGTGGGAAAAAGATGCAAACCTTCTTCAACGTGTACCATGAGATGAGATTTGGTTTGTCCCTATCCTCATGACCTCTAATAACTATCTCTGAGGGATAAAATTGCATCTGCTCACAAAAGCACCTTCTAGCTCAGAGGAGTTGTGAATAATGTATTTCCCCTTTTAATTTGGCCAATGTTTTTACATAGAAGTACAATTATAACTTTGTATAATTTCATTGTCTATATTTTAATTATCAAAGTTAAATGGAATGCATTCGTGTTTTAATTCTCCTTGCAGAATCAATATCCAATCACAGTTTTTACTGCTGGCTTGAATTAGGCTTTGAACAAGTGAAAGGAAACAATATTCAAATAACTGGATAATAATTTAAAACTTTCAGAGCATTAATGGTATTTAAAGATATATCACTGTATTTCCTACTTAATTATATTTAAAACCAGATTAGGAAGAATAGAATTTTGGTATATTAAACAAAAGAAAAAGAAAATACTTCCTAACCATCACATATCCACAGTTTATTAAATAAAATATTCAAGATGTTTAAACTTGGTATTCTTTTTGAAAGACTGAGATAGTTCAACGTTAATGTCTGAAGGTGATCAGAAATTAGCTTCTCGTTTCTGACACCTTAATCTAATTAGAGCAGACACCAAAGTTGTCCCTCAAGGCTGAGAAGCGATCGAACCCTTACTGAGTTCAGCATCAAAAGGATAGTACACCATGACCAAGTGGGTTTCATCCCAGAGGCACAAGGATGGTTTAATATCCGAAAATCAATCAATGTATTCCAACACATCAACAAAAGGAAGGACAAAAAACACATGATTATATCTATTGATGCAGAGAAGGCATTTGACAAAGTACAACATCCATTCATGATGAAGA
>JAGFMF010011662.1:6253561-6322300 GCA_019455555.1 Galemys pyrenaicus
AGAAGGAATCATACTCAGCGAAACAAGCCAGAAGGCAAAAGAAAAATATCGGATGACCTCGCTTTTAGGAGGAATGTGAAAAAACAAACAAACAACAATTAAAACAAAAAAGAAAGAAGGAAGAAAACGAAACAAACAACAACAACAACAACAAAAAAAAAAAAAACAAGAGAAAACTAAAGGAAATGGGCAATCATAACCAGAAACAACCAAACAACCAAATAACAACCCAACAAGTTCAAAAGATTAAAGATAAACCCAAGGGACCATGGGGGTGGGTGGAGGGAGGGGAGGGCAAAGACGGTGATGAGATGTAAAGAGCACAAGGGACTGAGGTGACGGTGCACGGGTGAAATGGTGGTGGGAACCCCCTGGGGAAAACAAACGATGTCAAATGCAATTAAATACAATAATAATAATAAAAAAAATGTTCAAGAACAAGATGGTCTCCAAATCCGTCCGTCATACAATCATAACAAAGAGGTGCAAACCATATATGTACAACCTCAAACTGGAATGAAGTTAATCCAAGGGAAAACAGAGGTGGAACTCCACCTGGGAAACACCAGTCGGGCTAGAAACAGTAAAAGTTAAAAATTAACTTTAAAACTGGCGGGATGCAGAGCAGAGTGGAAACGGAGTGGAACGTGAACTGGGCGGCTGCTCCCTTTGCTTCTCTCCTTGCGATGCTCCTGTCCTCACGCATTTGCACAACACACAGACACTCGAATCAGGATGGTCAGAGGAGCCCCATGTACCCCCTGAACTTTAGGGTTCGGTCAGTTGTTCTGGCCATGGTGGTGAGAGCGGAAACAAAGAGCAAGACAAAATGAGAGATCTGGGCCTCCCTGGTGGCGCAGCAGGCTGATAGCAACACTGTGAAGCATCCGTGGCACAGCAGCGTGAGTTCGATCCCCGGGCAGGGAGGGGACCCACAGGGCGCAGCAGACCTCTCCTGCCTCCCCGCTGCTCCCTTCAGGAGTGTATTTCAGTCCATCTTCTTGTTCTGCTCCCCACTCTGTCTCTGGCGAGTCTTCTCACTCCTGTGATTCTGGCCTGTACCCCAGCTCTTGTGTGCATCAGTAAATAAATCTTTTTTTTTTTTTTTTAAGGTCTGGGGAGAGGGGCGATGAAGTCAGGGTCGCTCAGCTTGCGCCCGGGTTTTCCCTCCCCGGGGCACTTAATCTTAAACCCATTATGGAATACAGTGGGGAGTTTATACATAGCAAGCAGTTCCGTTTCTAAACAGATGCGTTTGGGTTGGCACACTGCTCAATCAATTTGACACACTATCCAGTTGGGTAGAGAATGCAGACTTTTCTCCAGAGGGAGAATAAAAATTTCAAATGGTTCTCTAGCTTTGATATTTTAAAATGGTATCAGTGCATTAAATAAAATCTGCCACCAGAATACGTAAGGGGCAGCGCACAATCCTGTGGGTTAATAGTGCTGCTACCGGTTTTTACATAGAGAGAGTGTTGATGCTTCCATGTAGAAACAGACTTACAGAGCACTAAGTGAGCGATGCAGACTTCAGAAACACACTAAAAAGCACAGTGATCCAATCACAAGTTGAAATCACTTATATTTTGAGTCACTTTCAAATATAGTTAAATTTGCATCATAAATTGCTTCTGAGATATTGAAAGAAATGTTTAATAAAACAAAGATATAATTTTTTTTAAACAAACTTATTTAACATTGTGTGACTGATCCATGGTAACTGAATGCAGTCACACAGAAATCTTATTAGAAGATGTAGAAACAGTGACCTCTTGTTAGAACACACACAATCAAATGTTCATCACTTTGTCCAATATACTGTGTTATATTGGTGTTATATATGTTATAAAATTATGTTATATGTAATTTTCAGATAGCTTCCTTCAAAGTCTGTTGCATACTCATCTTATTTGTATTTATTTGTACTCATCTAAGTACATCTTATTTTAGATGCTCTGTTTTCATGGGAAACATGAAATCCTTGATGTGATTTTAGAATTCATCATATTTAGGGCCTCACTGGTGGCGCAGTGGGTTGAGCACCACACTGTCAAGCATCCGAGGCACAGCAGTGTGAGTTCGAGCCCCGAACAGGGAGGGGACCCACATGGCGCAGCAGACCTCGTCTGCCTCGCCTGCTGCTCCCCACAACAGTATTTCGGTAGATCTGCCTGTTCTGCTCCCCACTCTTTCTCTGGTGAATCCTCTCACCTCGGGTGATTCTGGTCTGTACCCCAGATCTTGTGTGCATAAATAAAAATAAAATCTTAAAAAACATTCATCACATTTAGCACTGAAAAAAGTATATTTATCTATACCACTTACCCCAAACACATTTTTGTTTATTTTTACAAGTCAATATTCTCAATTAAAACAAGGAAGGACCCTCACATCTCCACCAAAGCTTTGGACTGTCTGGCATCTCAGCTGCTTGATCCAGTGATCATTTGAATACCTCCCCTCATTTATATCTATTTTTAATATTATTTGTGTAGTTTTGCAAAGGTTTCAGATATAATTTTTCTTATATTGCAATTCTCCATTTATTTTTCCTGCATTTTTTTCTTCTCCACCAAACCACCCAGGCCCACACCCCATCTGCCTCCCTCCGCCACCCCTCACACCTCCTAATCCCTCTGGTACCATTATCTTCTTTTTGCAAGTTAAGATTATATTCCATCTATTGTTTGTGTATAACTTATTTTTGGTCTTTTTATGGAACCATTTATTTAGTGGGAAATTTTATTCTGTGTTTTATGCAAGGAAACACAGAACCTCATTTTAAAAATTAAATGATTTAAGTGTAAATATGAATTATTCTTTCAAAATTAAGTCATCATAATTAGCACCTTTTTATTTTAATGTAAATTTCAATTTGTTAAACATTTAAGGCTTTTAGTACCTTTCTGTTTAATCACAAATATTTCAATGTTTTCAAATTACTATACCACATCAGCTGATAAGAATGCAAATCAGTCCAATCAAGTGAGATATTCCAACGACACAGATATCCTAGTTGTATGAATCACTTCGCCACGAAATACCAGGGTTTGAGACTTGCTCACTTGGGGAGAGAGGGTCTGTCATTTGGTGGAAGAGGTAGGCTGGAGACACGGACAGTCAAATGCAGACCAGTTCACTGCCCAATGGGACTTCTGCAAAGTGTTATCCCAATAAGGTCACAATGCAACCGGGTATTTGGTGGAAAACAATGTGGAGTCAGTTGTGAAATATTTTCTTTTATCAATTTAGAATGGAAATGTCAGGTTTTTAAAAGGACTGCCTTTATGTATTCAAAATATTTTCTCTCCACTTGTCAGTCATGGTAGATGCAATTTAATGTGCATGTAAATTAAGAAGGTATAAATACAATTATTTACTTCAGGGTTAGCAATACAAATCTCATTTTCATGAACTGGAGTAGGGGAAAATTGTGAAAATGTTTTGAGCACCATGCGGTTTTCTACATACTCACTGATTAAACAAATATTACTATATGTTGACAATATATACAAACGTGACTGTGGAGACCCAGCAATTTTCCCAAAGACAGCAACAAATCTTTTGCCTTTTAAAAATTTTATCCAGAACTGATTGTTGTCCAGACAGAAAACACAGCTCAGGCTAGAACCATCATGGCCATTCCCCTTCCCCCGACACAGACACTTGAAAGCAATCTTTCCTCTGCTTTCCAGAGGGCCTGGCTATTTAGCTCTGCTTATGTTATGGGGACCTCACCAACACCCATAAAGGCAGTGACCACAACTGTGCTCATGTAGGAATTTCTGTATGTTGCTTGTAAGTAAATGGATCTCATGTATTGTGGACTAAGCAATGGGCACTTTAAAAAGTGAGTAAATAAACGTCATGCAATTTAGTGGAGACAACTAAGTCACCACTTGCAAAAATGTAAGATTATTAATTGTTAAAGCAAGAATAAATCTGTGTTCCTTGGGAGATTTTGTTGTTCTGGTTTTTTCATTTATTTTATTTATTTATGAATACAAGACCTGGAGTGTAGGCCAGAGGTGCAAGTGGGAGGGGGGCAGTGAGAGAATTCACCAGAGGCTGAGTGGTGAATAGAAGCAGAACAGGCAGATCCACTGAAACACACTGTTGAGAAGAGCAGCAGGCAAGACAGGAGAGGTCTGCTGCATCCTGTAGCTGAGCTCCCTGCCAGGGATTGAACTCATGCTGTAGTGGCTTCATAGTGTTGTGACTTAACCCCTTGCACCACCAGGGAAGCCCCTATGGTGCTTTTAATACCCAGAAAGGTTCTTTAAACTTGTAGCAGACTTTTGGACCTTGCTTTAGGCCAATCCTACTTAGCTAGACTTTTACCCTCAAGGAGATGGGTGACTTTGGATGCTTAACTCAGTAATTATATTCTTTGTCCTTTCTGTATTGTCCCCTAATTGTATTAAAGTTCCTTTCCATTAAAAGCTTTATATGTTTGTCTTGAAGCAGCAAGTAGCAGAGCCCATTTAGAGAGGGCAGGTTTGGGAGTTCTGGGGTGCTCCTCTCCCTGCCCTGTAATAGACACAGTGCTCCTTTGAAGGACCCCATTACCCGGACCCTGAAGAATGAAACATGGCGTCTCCTCAGGCCGCTCATGTCAGACCAGGCTCAGGTCCCGCCATGTTGTGGCAGGGACCGCTGACCGTCCACCGAAGTTGGGTCTTCTCAGTAGAAATGAAGGCGTCTTAGAAGGCACCTCTCTATTCAATAACCACATCTCCCAGCTTACCTGGATCCACGTCACAGAGCAGATGTGATGTTTTTCAAGGGCATGTGGGCAGAGGTGACGTGGGTCAGCGTCTTCGCAGCATCAAGGACTCTGACCGAGGTGGGCGTCAGAAGAGAGGAGCTTCGGCTTCAGAGGAAGGAGACCTCCTGTGCGCAGTGCTGCTGCTGGCTTTTTAAGCTGCTAAACTAGACATTTACTTTGAAAGGATACAAAGCTTGTTTAAAAAAGTGACATGACAGGATTACGTTCAGAATCAGAGGGTTTTGCAATATAGCTATAAATAGATTTAAAAGGTTATCCTGACTAAAAATTGAATTTACATTGATGAAAGAAAGTGATTGAAAATAAGTGATTATATGTAAATATACCAGAATCATATCACACAAAATGAAATCAAAGTCAAAAGCATTGCAAAAGAAAATAGCATTGTTTTATCTTTTGAAAGGAAAAAGTGATTTATTTGCATTCAAATAATTAAGAACCTCCAAATATTTAAAGCAAAACTGATAAAACTACCAAGAGACAAAACAAATGCCTAAAAATGTTTAGAAATTTTTAAGATATTCTGTCAGAAGACAGAAAGACCCCCAGACAGAAAATAAATACAATTAAAAGTTTAATTTCAATAATTGGTATGTGCCTGTGTATATTAAGAATAGAATGTATACAACGAATTAAATATAAAAATAATCGGCATTAGATTCAAGAGAAAGTTCAGCATATTTTTTACATTTTCTCTGATGAAAACCACTGTTGGGCCTCCCTGATAGTGCAAGAGGTTGAGCACAGCACTGTGGGGCTTCCGCAGCCACTGCAGTGGGAATTTGACCCTCGGACAGGGAGGGGACCCACAGGGCGCAGCAGACCTCACGGGCTGCTCCCCTCAGCAGTGGATTTCAGTGGATGTGCCTGTTCTGCTTCCTACTCTGTCTCTGGTGACTCCTCTAACCCCCTAAGCCTCTGGCCTGTACCCCAGCTCTTGTACACATAAATAAAATCTTAAAAAAAGAATAAAACCACAGTTATTCACTACAGTTCAATGAATTCTAAATGTAGTAACAAGTAACCTCTAGAAATTAAAAAAAAGATATGTCTATACTCATGAGGGGATGAAAATGAAAAAAACTAAAACCTTTGAGACAAATTGATGACACCATTTATTTATAATGATATAACTAAGACTTGAAAGGGAAATAAGTGTATGTTTAAATGCATTTAGTATAAATATACAAATTTTTAGATGGATTAATGGTGTGCTTTTCAGTTCAGTGATTCCTACCTAGAAAAAAAAAAATAGAATGAAAGGAAGGGAAGAATGGAGGGAGGAAAAGAAAACCTTAATAACACAAAAAATCAAGATCAAGCAAAATTTGAAAATGTATAAGAAATATCATAGAAATCACAAAACTCATCACCAACAAATTACCGTTGATTAATAAAACCTAAAGATTCATTAAATATCTGGTAAATTAGGAACTACAATAAGAACAGTAGCATACAGAGTGTCAAAGAACACCAGTGGACAAAACCAGCATAATTTTTTTCCTATTGTTTTGAATTATATTTAATGAGAATATAAAAAGTTTGTACTAAAAATACACATTTATTACAAATACACATAGAATATTTATTAAAATGTATATGTACACACACGTGTGTGTGTATGCTGCACACACATACATGCTGCAAAACATTTTATAGCTACTGAGTAAATATTCTCCCTCATTTCAGTATTAATGTCAAGTACTAACTTATTCTAGTCTTTAGCTTTCCTGCATTAAAAACCCGCATAATTTTTAAATTACAGGAATCCACTGCTGGGCCAGGGATAGGACTGGAGGAATTACACAGTCACCCAGAGTCAGGGGGCTTCTGCTTCTCGTCAGCCCAAAGACTCTTCCAATGATGTAAAACTCCAAGAAAGATGGTGGAGTGGCTGTGCAACTTGATCATCTGTACCAACTTTGAGAACATTTAGCCAAAGGAACAGTCATAAACTCAAAAACTTACCCAAAATCTCTTGAGCATTATTATCTATAAATGACACTTCATGAACTGACCCTTTTTCTATGGTGACAAAAATAAAACAAACACCTCTGAAATGTCCCCTCAAGTAGCCGCTATGGTGGAGCATCATGTCTGAATCCAATTTGCATTTAGCTGAGTGAGAGTCATTCTGCTCCTCTCAGAGCATTCCTGGTACCAAGAGGGGTTCACTGCCCGAGCTGGTGATTTCCGTCTTTCAGGGAGAGCTCTGTACCCCTGAGTAAACTCTCATGTGTTTCTGACTCTTCTCCATCTTGTGGCCCTGGAAGCATAAAAATTCTTCATCTCTGGAATTACCTGCTGTTTTGTTTCCACTAGGTAAGAAAACAGATCTTTATACTCTTACTAGTTTATGGGATTTGCATCACTTTATATCAATAAAACATCCTTGCTGTTTTTCCCTCATCTTACAGAATCAAATGACTTCTTGCCCTAAATCAATAGCTGCCCCATGAATCTAGAGGTGAGGGTCAAAGGGGACTTTTATTTTATCTGTACTAAACAATTTGTAAGACAGAATACATGATGTATTACTTTTGTAAGGCAATTTAAATTACAAAAACTTGATGGATTTAAAAATTATACCTAAGAAATTGAAACTCAGAGCCCATAGATACCAATATAAGTTTATATTTTTCTCAATTTTATAACCAGCCAAGGCTTTCTTATCATAGAAAACAAATTTCATCACCAATTAAGTATAATAAAAAATACTTCTCATGTTGAAATAGCACAACTAAATGCCAGAGTAACGCTGAAAATAATACTATTTTGTAAATTATTTTTATCTTAATAGATCAATAGCTCTTCTTGGGTAAGGGAATAGCAACAGCCCAATTAAATTGAGAAATGACTCTAAAAGACAATTCATATAAATAACAAAAATTTCTAATATATTGAAAAGGTATATCACACAAGAAATCAAATACAAGAAAATTAGAGAAATACCAAAAAAGACAATAAATTTATAAAGGTTAAGTCAAACAATAGTCAACACTTGGGAAAGCAGAGTTGAAGTATGCTATATTCTTTTTTGGGGAATATAAGTAGTGAAAACTTTCCTAAACATAACTTCTGTTAATTCTGAATGTGGCACACAACTCACTTACAACTACCTCAGTGAAGAATCCAAGATCCAGTAAAATTCATACACCACTATATTAATAACTATTATTTTAATGAGTAAAACAAATAATGTCAAGTTTCTGCATTTATTTCTCCTTCAAACACTCATCAAGCCCATGGTCATTTCTGGGCATCACTTCTGTTCTACAGCATGCATTTTTTTTACTGTCCATGTGACACTTAGAACCTAGCCAGAGAAAACATCATTTATTAATAATCCCACCACAGGCTATATAACTACAAATTAGACATTTAAAAAGCACAGGACTCCTAGAAGGGTGAACAGAAATGATCACATATCTGAAACATTTATAATGGTATAGGACATACATACAAACATAGTTATAATTATATATATGCACATACATATGTATATAGAAAACCCTGAAGTGCCTTTGCGACATGGTTCTAGAACTTGAAATAAGCTCTGTAGAAATTACACTTGGTCTTGGTAGATATAAAGATGATAACCAACCAGGAGTACTGAGTGGATAGAAAGTTGGGAGGTGCAGAAAGATTTACGTGCTGAAATGACAGTGAGATGACAAATTTTTGTAGGTTTAGGTTAAAAAAAAGAGACATTACAAAGTTTTCATAAAGATCAGCGATCATTGTGTCTTTTTACCTTCATTTTTAAAGCACAGTGAGTCTAATAAAACAGCCACGCTGAAACTTTCTATGGATTTTATTCTCTAAACACTGGTCATTTGTGATTATACTGGTACAGGACCTGAGATGAGACCTGGGCCTATCTAAATAATGTGTAGTGAGATAAGTTTGTTTCAGATGTGCAGAATTTTATAGTGATTATAATCACTGAAAAAGACATTTTAAAATGTGATTTAGATAACTTCTCAAGATACCTAGTCAGCAATTAGCTATAGTATGTCAACTGATTACTGGAGTTTCTTCTCTCCTACTTGGAAATGGACAAAATACCAACGGGTGTTTCAAACCACAAGGCAACCTACTGGTTTTCCTTGTATAGTTGTCTATGATTTATGCAACTGTTTCTTGCCTGTGTTCTTAAAAATCTCATACCCCATTTTCCCCAATATTGTCATCAACTTCTAAATATTAACACTGATTTGTCTGTGTATGCATACTATTGAAACAACCAGTTAAGTACAGAACTGATAGATGTTATTAAACAATTCCAATCTCGAGAAGGTAAATTTATCTAATATTTTGGTGTCACTGAAACCATAGACCAAGAAAGGTGTGTATTTTAGAGACTATTCAATCAACTAATGACAATTTATTCTTATTAATTTTTCAAATAAGAGAAGAAATTAAACTTATATGGGAAATAAATTTAGCACATAGCCTTGATCTTAAGACAGAAATACACATTCCAAACAAGTTTGTCTAGAAAAATTACAAAGGTTCTTACATCAACACGTAAGGCATAACTATTCATGTGTGTAAAGTCACTGAAAATTCAGTATATAAGAAGGAATTTCAAACTTGCTTCACATGAGTCCTATAATTATATGTGTGGTTTTGGTTGATCCCTGGATCTGGTATAATTTTCTACCATTTTTCAATTCTCTGGGCAAATTATTTAACCTCTCTGACCTCTAGGTCCTACATCTATAAAAAGAGGATAATACTCTCTTCTAAGAAAGATTGGCAGAACTGAGTGAGAAAACTTGTACAAAGTCTGTTACACCCTATCATATGGCTGAGACCCAACTTACATTGTTTTCCCAATTTTGTTAGTATAAAAAGACAGCTATCTTATTCTCTCATATTTGCAAATTGTGAAAATAAGATTGTGTTCCTTCTCTTTACCAGCAGACTTACTGCTTTAGCAGCCATGTTGTCATCACCAGGATCGCAGGTCCGAGGGAAGGGGGAGCCAAGGAGGCGGGTTTGGAGGCATGGGCGGGGGTGAAGTGCAGGTGTGTTGTGAAAGGCTCCTGTAGACTGACGGGCTCATCTAGATTCCTTGTGATGTTTGCCCGAAATATGCTTTGCATAAGGTGCTTCTGTTTGTCACTAAAAATATCCTAATAGAGTCATTACACATAAATTTAGGAATGCTGATGAATGTCAACAAAAATCATTTTGCAGGAGGATAAAATAACGCTGTATAAAATACAGCCATAGGAAATAATAGAGTGACCCTTCAAAGTTTCAGCCCTCATTTGGATTGGAATTTAGTCTTTATTTTAGAGACGAATCTGTGCTGGTGATAATGTTAGTATGTTAAAAATTGCCAAGACATATTTTTTTCTGTTTTTATTTTTTTAATTAAATGTTTATAGTTGGCCAAGATTTCCCATTTATTTTTTATTGGGTAATACAAAAGGAACCAAATACCTCACTTGCCCGATTAATGGTAAATGCCAACCTATTTTGCACATATTCTATAACATCAAATATTTAGGCTAGGACAGATCCTCCAATACTGAGGTTGGAAAAAACAAAACCAAACAATGATCAATGCTTGCACGTGCCCAAATTAACCTTGTAAGATAACAGCGGTGAATATAAAATGCAAACATGATCTCATATAAGTTTTAAAAATTCAAACGTGTCAGTTCTGATAAGCTCTTAGAATAATTGATATTTCCCAGTGGGATTTAGTCTTTAGAGCTGCTCTATCAATAGTGACATATATGAGAGGCAGGTACAGATTGAGATTTTATGAGACCTGAAATTTTTATTATTTCAATGCTTTCTTTAATTTGCAAGGTCCTGTTATAGAAATGAATAAAACTGAATATTTAAAATAAGGGGGAAAAACTGCAATTATCACAAACAGAACGAGACCTCTAACATAGCAAAAATCTAGTGAAAAATATAGAAGACTATCTTGATTAATCAGTGGCCTAACACAATTTTATGGTATATTTTTTAATTACGGGTTTGATTAATACGTCTGGAAAAGTATACACAAAGTGCACACTTGTTATTGACTTACTTTATATTGAGGTAATGATGCCTTCCATCACAGTATATGATTCTGCTATGGACACAAACTACATTATTTTGTATGTTTCCCTAATTTTGTTTCCTTACTAGTTCCTGGAATAATCAGATAGAGGCACCTCCCCGTTTTGGCCACTGACTGTTCAGGTTGCTTAGAGAAAACTCTTCACAGTCTGCACAATGTCCCCTGTGCATTGTATGATGTGGATTCTCTCCTTTGAGAGTACAGTTTTGCTTCTATAATTTTACATTATCTACTGCACAATATATATGGTAGTAAATCAGTTGATTTTTCTAAATGTATGATGGCTTTGAAATAAATAGTTTGGAACTAATGTACCTTCAAATGTATGCATTTTCTGCAAACTCTAAATGGCAAAATGATAGCTTTAATTTACATCAAACCATCTGTCAAGGGCTGGAAAAACAGATTTTATATTAACTGTAGGTTTACTCAATATTCAATGCTTCATGTTGTGTTTTTCACAATAGAGAGTAAACAAAATTATTTTTGAAAATAGCCAAAGGGCATTTATTTCAGTTAACTTCCTTTCCTTAAATTCAGATTGGACACTTGTAAAGTTTTTTCTTATAGTTCACTTTTATTTATTACTAATGGTTTTGTCTTGTGTTAGTGGATGAGAGTAAGTTCCTGTATGAAACTTGTTTGATCTTTGGTTGTAAGAATTATTATATTTATAAAAGATTTAAATCAACAAATGCTTGATTACTATATTTAATTTACTTGAATAATATAATTTAAAACTTTTGGTTTTGTATTTTAGGTAATTCAGCTAAATTACTGGTCAGCTGAAATAATCTGGATCGTTCTCTTTGTTTTGTGGGTTCATTTTATGTCTTGAGGTATTAAAGAAGATTATCATTATTTCAAATTATGGTTAAAAAGCTGGAGCTGTGCAGATGAAACAGTACTGTCCAACATTCTTACTATGTCTGAAATTATAAAATACCACTAATAAAAATGGCTGTCTACTTAGAATGAAAACCTCAGAAATCATTAATAAACAGATAATGTACATTATAACAAGAAAATCATAGATTTTTCATCACCACAGACAAAATTTCCTAAAATTGTTCTTATTGGTCCCTCTTACTTCAAATTTGTGTTTGCCAGTAGAGGAATCCTACCAGCAAGTAAATTATAGCACTTCAGTGAAAGAAAAAAATAATCTTAGAATTTTTAAGACCATTTTACGCTGAATGTTGGATTTCTTTGCCTTTCTCACTCTATTTCCGATGCTTGCTAGGTGTTACTTGGAACAACTTAAGGATGATTTGTATCATCCTTACTTGAGATAGGAAACATTTGATTTCAATTACTTGTCTTGCTGAGGAGTGATATACATCTATTTAAAATCAAGAAATGTTCAATAAAGTGTTAGCTACATTATCATTAAACCTCAAATAGCCTATGTAGTTTTCATTATTTCATTCTCAACACACCTCTTGTTATTTTAAAATATTTTGCTTTCCTAAAATTTTGAAATGCAAATCTGGAATTAGATTTCACCTCAACAAACTATTGATGGTCTAGCACATGTGGATTGCATTAGGTAAACAGTTTCCATTTACTGGAAAAAAAAAATGCCAGGGTTTGATCTTGGATATTTGGTTCCATAGTTTGAAGCTCTTGTTTTCCTGTTGATATTGGATGTCTGTGTTAGATGCTGATAGACTAATTGCCCTATTTAACTTTAGAAAATGTGGTCAATGAAATAAAACTATGACACTTGTCTAAACAAAGTAACTGTCAGCTGGCATCACAGGCTCCTTCTAAATAAAGGACTCCAGTACATTAAATTTGTTTTTCTTTAATGAACCTAAACCTTTTCACTGTCATTACTCATTCATTCTAAAAACAGTGGAAAATGCAATGCATTACTCAACTGAAACCGTTTGTCTTGAAGCCCATATTTTATTGATGTAAATAAATGAGGTTTTGGCCCATTCAACTACCAATGTTTTGATTTTATAGAAATTCTGTATATACATTGAAAGTTGTCATTTTTTGAATTACTCCTCCCCTTCCTAGAAAAGTCTGGTGATAATGTTCAGGGGCTTTAGAGTAAGCCTGCTGAAAGTTATTGCCAAAAAGCGCCGTGGGGAATACATGTAGGAAATGATGCTGATCAAGATTCTTGATTCATACATGTACATACACACAGTCAGGAACCATAATATTTTAATGTGCTGGGTGTTTGCCAGGTGCCATTTATTAAAGATTCTGTTCAATATGTTAGTATTGTTTTTTGTCCTTTTCATTGGGTCTGTTCTCTGGTTAGAGTTCAGCCTTCCCAATATGATTATATAATTATTTCAAATAATCAGTGTTGATGGTTTGTCTTGGCATTTCCACTAGTAGCAACAGTGAGTTGTCTCTTTATGATGGAAGCAAGTGTTCAGAATGTTCGCTATCTGCAGTGCATTGCCTTTGACATCTAAACATTCACAGCATAGCGTGCTGTTGAACCCTCCCATTTCTCGATAGAGACAGCAGGTATAACACATGCTAATCCCATGACAGAGGGGATCTATATTACAATGTATTGGCCATGCTGGAGATGCAGTGCATTTTATCTCTTTAGTGGCAGAGAAATCACATATTTATAGGAGAGTGCATGTTGAATGTATAGGTTGACAGGGAAACTCCATGGTAGAATGAGGCTTAGCGTGTTACCAGTTTCACTCTTGTGTGCATTCATGGTGCCTCCATCCTCTTAAGTGTAATTTGGGGAGGGAAACATTTCATTCAAAATACTGCTCTAAGTTATTTTGAATGATATTATTTCTCTCGGCAATGAAAAAGTTAATAAAGTAGCCCATCAATTAGGTTTTAAAAACAGTGACTAAGTGGAAAGGTCTTCTCGTCATTCAGACAAATTAAATATGTATCGAATAACCATTTTTTATTAGAGGAAAGTTTCCTCTAAAACCTAGACATCTAGTCAGAACAGACATTGCTTGCTTCTTAGGAATTTGAAGTAAGATTTCCTTCCTTTGAGTTTTCTTATATAACAAAGTCAATGCACATGAAAATTATATTTCTTTTACCATTGCCCTTGAGTGGGGAGACATTATTATTTTATCAACATAAATTCTATTTTAAGGTCATTGATTTAATTGAATACTTTAGATGTCTTTCAGTCTAGAAAAATAAATTAGCCTTTACTAGGTATTCATTAGTAGAAATTACATAGCACTGAAAGCAAAGTAGTTAATCATATACAAGAATAAAAAATGTTGATGGGATATTTGCTTCTGAGGAAGTGTCATCATGCCAGTTTCAAATGAGCAATCTTAATTCAAATAATATCTACAAAAAAGAAAGAGACATCAGAATCAATACCATTTATCATTCCCTACTGATGTCAACAACATAAAGACTAAATATTCACTGGGTGGGAATAGTCAACCCATCTACCATTTCTTTGAATTAAGAAGTTACATTTACAAATCAGTATTTATTGTCACACTTAAACTTGCTCTTTCCATTATCGAATTAGATGAACTTACTTTGAACAGAATTTTGAATGTAAAGCCTTTGACGTGATTCTATTTCAATGCTAGTTTTGTTTTTTTTTTTAAGTTACTAGTTTTATTTATTTCAACAAGACAGTTGAAAGAAGGGGAAATAGGTGAGGGATTATATTTCAAAATGACTGTTTTAGTGATCAAATGTATAATATTTTAAATTAGCTTTTGCTTAATTGTTTCCACAATAATCATAGCTGTCCTGCACACCCTCCTGTTGATGTGCAGGGTCCATACATGCACCGCCTAGTTTATCCTGTGGGTTCAGCTTCCATGACCTTCATTAATGGGTAACAGTTAACCAAAACTATGAATCTACTTTATATGTTTCTCAGCACCTAATTCTCAAACAGCATTGTCAGAATGGTCTTGTCACACTGTGTTGTGTCCATTCTCACAACTTGGTTAACAAGCTACTCTGTGGGGCAAGCTGGTGCCATGTTACACATGTAATAGCAACCCCGGGGGCTTTCACAGCGCGACTGGATTTACCCTAAAGGATCTACCAGATACACTCAAATATTCAGCTTCACTGGACAATGGCAGTGGTTTACCAAAAGTAGTCTGGCGTACCTAAGTGGGTTTAGGATGTGAAAAGGGTCAGAGAACCCCACCCAACTTCAAAAAAAATGGCTCCAATTTTGTTGCAGTTTCATTTGATTTTCCACATACGAGTCATTTCAACAGTTGACTTCATTGGGGCATGATGGAGGATAATGGGGGTTTGGGTGTGAGTGTGATGTGAGAACATGCACTTGAAGAAGGACAAGCCTGTCCCCTAAATCACACTCAGTGTCATAACCAGCATTACTTCAATACAAAAAGAAAAAAAAGAAGAGTGGAAAAAAATTTTGATCTACTTTGCTGATAACAATTTTTACTTTTTTAAGATTTAATTTATTTATTTGAATACAATAACTGGTGAGTAGGCCAGAGGTGCAGGGAATTAGAAGACTCACCAGAGACAGAGTGGGGAGCAGAACAGGCGGATCGAATGAAACACATTGCTGAAGGGAGCAGTGGGGAGACAGGAGAGGTCTGCTGTGCCATGCGGGTCCCCTCCCTGGCCGGGGATGGAACTCATGTTGCAGTAGCTGAGTATGCTTCATAGTGTTGAGATTTAACCCCTTGTGCCACCAGGGAGGCCTTGAAACAAGTTATTTTAAGACCAAAGTCAATTTTCAACTTCTTCATGAAGGGCTAGCTTAGGTGATTTGTATCTCCTCTCTACTTGCTTAAACTTGGTAGTGAGAGTAGTGAAAACCACAAAGAAAATAATTCCAAGAACGTTTTCAGGAACAACAGCAGTGTATTCTGAATCTACCTACCGATGCACGTTACCCTTGAGTCATTTCAAAGGACAAAATCCTTTCTTGAATTATGTTTGCTGTATCTATTATTTATGCCAAATCGTCACGGCCTGAGATTTATGTAACTGGTCTACATCTGGTTCACCCACACAACTTCCTCAGATGCTGAGGGTGAGAGCTGCCTGAAGCACACGGTCCTTCTTCCACTGGCGCTGGAGGGTGGGGTCCCAAGCGGAGCAAGACCCCCCCACACTCAGGGCCACACGTGCGTGCACCATCCCAACACGCTGCATGCCCCTGCCCTCTGATGTCCAGCCCTGGGCTGTGTTTCCAGCCTCGTACCTGTGGGGTCTCCTTCACACCTGGGGGCAGGGCCAGCTGCTCGCTTCCTGCAGACTCCTGGCTGGAAAAGACTAGTCCCCTCCCTCAAAGAGCTGAGACCAGCTCGTGCGTCCACTCCCAGTGGGACTCAAAGCCCCTAAGAAGGGGAGCAGCGGTGACAGAGCTGCTCTGGACCTCAGCTTGGTGCTGACAACAAGACCCCTGGCCTTGGCCATGAGGTTTGATGCTGGACGCACACAGTGAGCAGCGGAGCTTGCCCAGGACATGGCTGGCAGGGCCGTGAAACTCACCAGACCCACCCGCTCTGAGGCTGAAGATCGTTTGTCAGTATAGCCGCAGCCCCATTTTCTATGCTTGTGTATTAATATTGGCACATGGATGGTTCTGAATTTGTGAAATTGAGGTTAACTACAATTGCTGATTCATACTGTGTGCTGTTTTATCCACACTGCTCCCTTTTGCTTTTTTCAGACAGATATCAAGATTTCACTTATGTGGAATATAAAGAAACACAACGAAGGAACAGATGAATCTAATATAAAACAATCTCTAGGAATCAAACTGCAGATTTGAGGTCATCAAAAGGGGGGGCAGGGATGGGACAAGAAGGAATGGTGGTCATGGATGGTGGAGGAAGGTGTGGGCCTTGGTAGTGGGTGAGACACACACATCAGAGAGACTTGAACCCGTGCCTCTGAAAATGTTGCTAAAAATCAGGGAAATTGTCACTGTGACCAGTTTTCTGTTTCACACACTTCTGTAACAAGTGTGGGTGTGTGTGTGTTTGTGTGTGTGTGAACAGCTTCCAAGGACAGCCAGATAATATCTGGTGGAGAGAATGGACAAGATGATTGTGGAACCAGCTGATCTTCACAAGGTCGTGACTTTGTGAGCTAAATGTGTGTTCACAGCATGCCCTGGACTGGCATCGTCAGAACAACTTACCTACATTCTAGCTACTGGACACAAATATCTCATGGACTGGAGTCAATAACCCACTTTTTTTGATAAGGAAGCACTAGGGGTATTGAGAAACTCACTCAAGTCTTATGGCTGGTAATTAGAGGATCCAGAGTTAGAACAAATTATCTAACTCCAGAGTCTGTACTTAAGTTACTAATTCAGGCTTCGCAATCTAAAAGTCATAATTGAGGCTAGGAAGCAGAAGAAACTACGTCACTTGGAAGCAAAGTGACTTCAATTGCATTTGTCCATCCCACCATTATAAACTTTGTGCACAAATAACCAGTGTTGTTTTACTTTGTTTTAGGGAGAGGCTGCCTTTCCCCTCTATGACACCTTGTAATAAGTGGTCACAACGTCCACTAGGAAACAGCCAGAACCCTAACTAAATACAGCTTCCCTGTCCACTTTTGGTAACTTTGCTCAACTGTCTTTCTCCATCGTGATTTCCCCTTTATGTCTACATTCATGCAATCCTTTCATTGATCCCTGTTCATTCTAACAACATCAAGTAAAGACTTTCCTCTAGGGAAAACAGAAGAGAAACAAAGGTGGTTAGATCATATCCATGAAAAAGAGGGTGATACCAATGAGCTCCTGAAGTCTGAGAGTTGTGGAAGTTTTGGGAAGGTGTGGTGTTGTTTACATGAGGATCACGACTCTTGTGAGCTGGTTAGAGGAAACTTCAGGTAAGGCCAGTTCCCTGAACTTGGAGTGAGCTGATGTAGCCCCTGGAGAATCTGCATGATGCAGTCACAGGCATTTTGGGACTCATGTCTGCCACATCCACACTTTTGTATGATCTTTTCCCCATCCATCCTCACAACACTGGAAGTGACCATCTTTGAGGTTTTCATGATAAGAATGATTCATGGACTTGATAGACTTCAGCTTCATTGAAGGTTATATGTAGATTCTCTTAGAGACAAATGTACCTAAATGGATAATCCCACACTAACCCACTTCAATCAACCCATGAAGTTGGGTGTGAAAAGAAAAATCCCAGAAGCCGGTGTGATAACATTGCTATCCTTTGGCTAACACCTTAGTTGCTTTTCTTCTATGACTTACCTTGAGAAGCAGTCTGTTCTGGGCAAAGTCTTAGTTGAACTTCCCTAGGTGACTGGATGATGATGGGCAGGGAAGGTTACCCAATGAACACAACTCTAGAATGTAGGTTGGTGGCGTCTATTATCTCAGGCTGCTAAAAATCTACTCACGGTGATGAATGGAGGAAACACTTTATTACAACATCCCTGTTATTAACATATTGAAGATGAAGCAGACCAAGCCTAAGTACATTATTGTCCAGCCAAACACTGGACTCACTGGCCTTTATACATTGGTTGGCAAGGGTTGCTTGCCGGAGAAGAAATCCCAGAAGACCACCTGCCTCTTCATGCCACATCTTCATTTTCCTTTAGCTTTTTGGAGCCTAAAGGTTCTAGTCAGGAGAGGGCAGTAGGCAGGTGGAGGAGTAACCAGACCCTCAGGTATGTGTACTGGTCTCTGCAAGGAAAATGATGAATGCAAAAGAAACTCTAATGCAGAGTGCTAGTGTGGATGGAGCTGGGCAGTTGGGCTCATTCAAAAAAGCCAGACACTGCATGATGGGTCTCATATATGATACAGAAAGAACACCAGTGAGCAGATAAACCAAAGAAAGCAAAAATGAATGTTTGGAGTCTGACACCGGTGAGTGGTCAACAGAGGGGGAGGAGGAAAAGAGGTGGGAAAATGGAGACAATTGACTTTCGACAGTGAACTTGATGTAATATATGCACCTCTTGATTCTCAAGAATGTGCACCTAACACTTATATCAAATTATAATGCAATTTACTTCAGTTAAAAAATAGCTAAAGACACTCCATTTGGGAAGTTCAGAGTCTAGAAGGCTTAGCTGAAATGAAAACAAAATCACAATGAAAATGGAGCAAGCAAGTAACAACGCTTGCCCCAGCTAGGATGGTGGAGGGAAGCAGAGCATTCAGTAGTAAGTGTGGCTTTGGGGAGAAATCTGGAGAGACAAGGGCTACTGGCCGTGAACCTTTAACCAAGGTTCTTGAGATGCCTCACAATCCATCCTGCCATTGTGGGTAACACCCTCAACACATCAGAGCTCCCATTTTTGAATCTCTTCTCTTCCCTCTGGAACCATTTGTGTTTCCTACCACAGATAACACAGCCTCCTGGGGCACCGCCAGGCTGGCCCACCCCCGCTGCTGCCGTCTGTACCACCAGCTCCCTAGCAGATGCAGGTATCCACCAACAATGCAGATCTAATTTTGACTGAAAGGGCTAACTCAGGAAAATGATGCCGCTCTGTACAATTAAGTGAACAGTCGATGGGTTCTGTTGTTTTTAAATGATACTTCTCGTGCTTGTCCAGGAGACCATAAAATGTGGAACAGTGCTGGAGGCCTCTGCTATTTTTATCTGATGTGTGCAGAAGTAGGAGATTTTCTGAAAGGAAATGTCATCTCAGGGACGTGTTGCTATAGCCGCCTGCTCAGGCACCAAGGTGACTTTTCCAACAATCCTCTGTGGCGCTGGAGTTGGAGACACAGAACCCCCAGTGTCAAGGACGCTTGTCTGCACCACCCCTTCTGACAGTAGACCCCCAGCTCTGTTTTCTGCTCCCTCCCACGCTCTGTCCTTGCAGTAATACGTACTCAGTGAAGCGGGTTTCTGTGTGCCCGTGAGGCACTGTGTATCGATTCTGAACCCGGCAGGGAGGGAGTGAGAGTCCCCAAACTAGAAAAGAACATGGGGACCTGAGATTAATCCCTTCAGAGAATGTTGTCGGGCAACCCGGGGCACACCAGGACCCCCAAACTTGCCTCCTCTAAAGGGCTGAGGCCACGTAGGCACACAAAGACAAAGCGACTCTTAGTGCGAACGAACTGTCATAGGATTAGTGTGTGTGCTTAGAAAAAAGAGAGAAGGGAGGATGAGAGCTTCCCAGTAGAACACCCAGAGATACCATCCCTGTGGTAAATGCCCCGTCAAACAGGGCCACTGAGACCCAAAAGCTTGCCACAAATCTAAGGCAGCTTCTGGCTGGGAACCACAGGGAGGGGGTAAAAGGGGCAAAACCAGAACACAAATCAAGACAATGGCCGCCATTGTTCAGATAAGTACAAGTCATAGAAGTGACTTATCTGAGCACTTCTAGGAGAATTTAAAGACAAAAATGCCCAGGCATTTGCCATCCTGTTATGTAGAAGCTTAGATTACTTTGCATTCTATTACTTACTATCCACAAAGTTAGGTATCTACCCAACTTTTTCTTGCACTTTTGTGATTCCCCCAAATTTCTTACACTTTTGTGAAAAACAAAATCTCTGAGTCTTTTTGGGTTAAAAAATATACATACACAAATGGATATACATATCCTTACATTTATATATATACACATATATGTGTTTGTGTGCGTATGTGTGTATATATATATATATATATATATATATATACTTTATACACATATAAAGTAATATGAGGCCTCATATAAAGTCTTTTGCAATTTCTCCTGGATCTCCAATCAATGATTCTTTGGATTTTTAGAATGACAATTTATAAGCAATTGTAAAGCTGAGATTCCAATGAAATGATTTTTATATTGTAAGGGGAAAGATTTCAAGCCTTTACGTTTATTCTGAACTTTCAAAATTATTTGACTGACAACAAACCTTGTGTTTCTGACATGTGGCTTCTCTCCTTACTCGCCCTCCATTTCTGCTGACCTGGTATTTCTAACCTACTTACCTGAAACTCCATCAATGGTTATTCTTAATCTTCTTGTCAGAGTCTCCATAAATAACACTCACGAGTGTCTGCACTGAATATGCCCTCGGGGGTCAATGGAAGCATTTTTTCCTGTGAAAATTTGAACTTTCACTTGGATAAAGCCCTGAGTTATTGTCATAATTCACCCACAATTATGTCATCACTGCTTTTTTTTTTTCAAGACTGCCAGGCATAGAGTAATTGATAACAGAACAACTATACTGTAGAGTGACTTATCTCTATGAAAATAAACCGCAGTTACAGTTGGAAACTTACATGAAAGAGAGATTAATGGGTCAGAAGATGTAGGTCCTCTAAGTCACCTCCATTCACTCACCCTTTCCAGTTGCCATGACTGGTGAATGATTCCAGTTATTTGGCCCTTTCTGGGATCAATAAAGGGAAGCATATTGGATGCTGAACACATTTACAAGTGGTACTGCTCAGTTTACCTATAGCTCTATAAGTCTTACTCCCTGTGCGGAGACAGAATGAAGAGTGATGTCTTCCCCGGCAGCCCGGCTCATTTTAACCCAGAGCCCAATTTTCTTCACCTCTTTGTCCTCCCATTTCGACAATTAAAACGGGGGTCTAGCATCCTGAGGGTGATAAGATGTTTGAATAGTGTGCTGTATAGAGATGCACAAGGGTAGAAGAGGTTGTAATTAGTAATATATAAATCATGCTGAAATTTTTGGCAAAGAGATATTATTTTGAAGATGAATTTGAGAATTAAGCACATAATGAGGAGTCACCTTATGCATATAAATGGATTCATGAGATATTTCTCCTCAATTTGAAGTTTAA
This sequence comes from Galemys pyrenaicus, assembly GCA_019455555.1. Taxonomy (NCBI): domain Eukaryota; kingdom Metazoa; phylum Chordata; class Mammalia; order Eulipotyphla; family Talpidae; genus Galemys; species Galemys pyrenaicus. The sequence continues at coordinate 6,275,181 of JAGFMF010011662.1, forward strand.
GCAATATTAAAAAGCTGTAACAAGAGTTTATTGTTAAGAAGTAACTCGAACAACTCTTTTAATCCAGTGTGTCATTTGAGTTGTTAAATAGCCATAGCTTATTTTGAAATACAAATTAATTATCTATTACAACCATGCTACTGCTTATCTCCTTCAAAGTCTCATTAGTATGCAAATAACTCTAATTAGGTCACTGTCAGACAATATTAGCACACAGTCACTTTCCACGGTTTAGAAGGAAAGGTTTTGGTTCCTAAATATTTATAAAACCACTCCTGAAATCATCTTTACTTAATTGAGATTATTCTGAAAGCTGTATTGGTTCAGAGGAAATATTCTCAGACAATAAAGAAAAGAAATAATTCTTTAAAACTTCTGATTTTTAACTGACACACATATAATTAGACTATTACAGAAGAATATTCATATTTGTAATATAAAATTTATTTTAAATTCTAAAAGCATTGAATGTTTTCTATATCATGTTTTAAGGCATCATTGTGAGAATAAAATGTTAATATAATTGCATCATACACATCAAGTAAGTTCGGTTCATTAAGATGATAGGATTCATCATCACAAGTCACAAATCAGGGCGTGGCCACAGCTGAGTCCATAGAGTGAACTTGGAGCTCAGAGGACCTTGGCTCAGTGTCTCGTGTCTCTACTCTGGAGAGAGTGCTGTACCTGTCTTCATTCCAGCAACCCCACCACGCTTCTGATTGTACCTTTAGCTTTTCTGTCCACTCACAGACTCCATTTAACTGATTTTTGGTGTGTTTTTAATTCAAGTATACTATTGAAATAGATTTTCCTATAAATTAATATCTCTAGGGTGCTTTATTAGAAAATATCAGGAAAATGCATTTCTGAGATACTATTTTTAACTGAGTGCTTGTTTGATGGATAATTTCACACATGTTTTTTAAAAAAATGGCATCTCAGAACCAAATGTTTCCAGTGAAGATCATTTGCAGTCAAGCACTCTCCTTATGATAAAAATATTAAAACATCATTGTCATCTACTAATAGTGTTATTTTTGCAGTTTTTGACACTTGCAGGAGGATTTTCATGTACATTATGCTGATAATCACTTGTACATTCAGTATTTGTAATCTGTTCATCCTCAGTGTGATCTTTCACAGAATCTATTTACTTTTATTTAGCTTTTTCATATCAAATATTATAAACTGAAACCACCATAACTCAAAGATGTTACAGCAATAAAGATTTTATCATGTTATTCTCAGCTGAATGCACAAACATTTTGACACGGTTTTTCTGAATGTAGAGGAATTTTCCTCGTGTTTCATACTTAGAGGTATTTATTTTATTGTTGTTATTGGTAATGATGGTGATAACAAGTGTGGATGTTATGTATTTAGAATTTATACTCTATGGAGCTAAGAGAGCAAAAGAGCTATCCTCTCTGGGGCTATAAGAAATATTATTGAGGAAAGTATATGAGGTCATTTCATTTTTTGTTTTTCTTTTCATGGCTATAACAAATCATAAATACCAAGTTCTTTGGGACTAGGCTTGCATAGACAGCTTTCAAGAGCTGTCCCACAGCCCCAAGAGAAGATGACATAATTAAACTCCATTTAAAAATGAAACATTAAAACTCAGTGATAAAAACAAACAAAAGCCTTGCCATCATAATCTCAAGTCCCAAGTTCACATCTCTGTACTCATACATTAGGGGGTTGTGCAAAATGTTATTTTTTACTTCAGTTTTATTTCTTATCAGTTCTTCCTTAGGCGCTCATGGTTCCAGAGCAGCAGCATCACAGAGATATCAACCTCAAATTGGACAATTTCTATTTCTACTAGGGAAACCCTGCCTTCAACATATGTCATGCCTGCAATTCCTAATTCTTCCTGTGTAGAAATTCTATTGTGTTTATGGCGTTGTACATTCTAACTGGTCATCAGTATGTGTTTTTCAGTCAATTTTTTTCTAAACATATTTTCACTTTGTAATGGAGTTGTAAGTCTCTTTTTATGCTTATTTGTTTAAAAATGTTACTGTTCATGTGACTCAATCATTTACAAATGTACATTAGTGATCTGGACTTTCCACTTCTAAATGGAAATTCTAAATTGTAGAATTCATTAAAAGCAACATAAATCCTAAAACTGTTCACATCAAGATCAAGATGCTCATGTGTAACTCATTGAAAAATCAAGTTTGAACTTACCTTTCTTGGATTAGGCGAGGGACCTCATTTTAGTTGATCCAGAAAGTCCCACTGTTTTTCCATCCCCACACCTTAGAGTGAGAGGCTACCTTATCATCAGTAAAAATGGTTCTGTATAGTAATGTTCTCATGTGAGAATTGGCCAGATTTCCAAATCCTAATTGGTTGGATTGAATCCTCTCTTATCCTAAGGTGCACAGATTCATTCAATAATATCCTACAGTGCATAATTCCTGGTTACAAAATGATTATTGATTAAATCATTTTCATAAAATTAAAGTTTTGCTTATGAAATTGTAACACCAAACCTAACTGAAATATTTGATGTAAATTAAAACCTACATAAATCCTGAGTACTAAAAAACTGGAAAGAAGATATTACACTGTTTTTTCCCTCTTTATTCCTTCATTCCAAGACATATCACTTTTTTCCTAGCAATAGATTTGGCTATTTCACAGTATTTTATCCTAAATTCTTCGGGAGCAAAATAGTTTATACTAGTCATGTCAAATTGCATGGGGGGGAACTGAGAACAGCTATTAATCCAGAAGTGAGTTTGAGTGCATTGGGTAGAAACTGCCAGGTGTCTCTTTTCTTACAAATATTCTTTTTATAATTAAAAAATGAATGTTAATTTATTTGGGAATTAGATTGGAGATTTCTCCATGGTTAATAGTGAAAGTTGTGCAGAAAATAATGAAAATAAACCTCAGAAATTCTAAAATATAAGCTTTTGTGTTCAACCATACAACCATTGTATGCAGGGCTCTGTGGGAACTGAACCGGGAACGATAATAACCAATGCCAAACCCGACTGAAAATTTGGGCAGGCTGACAGAACAAATTGTCTTTCTCAAGTGGCTGGGCTGAGCAAGCCTCTCCGTGGAGTCCAAAAGATGGTGTGAAAAAAGATCACTGAGCAACTAGAGCCTCTCACAGCCTTTCCAGAACCTCAGGGGTTTCGAGGTGGAAGAGGAGCGTGCCACAGAAGCACAAAGCAGGAGGTGACAACATGCAACTATTAACTGAATCATTTCCTAGTATCGTGATCATGATGTCGCTCATGGAAATCCTCGGCTGTATATCCCAATGCTTTGCCGCTTGGATGGTATGTTTCTAAGTACCCTGAAAATTAGCTTTCATCATGCCCCAAAGGAAAACAAGTCTGTATTAAAGAAAATGCGCTACTCAGTCTGATCAAGTATCCTTTTGAAGACAGTTCCAAAAGACAGAGCTATTGACGCACAGATCAAAAGATGTGTAGACACAGAAAGCTTTGTATTTGCTCTCTCATTTAGTGTGTTCTGCTTTCACTCAGATGACTTTTTATTGGGACACTACCCACTACACATAGAAATTGTGCTATATAACAGTGAAAACCTTATTTTGAGTCATGTAAAAATGTTTTTGACTAGAAAGCTATTTTATAATGAGTCAGCGACACAAAGAAACAGCTCCACAGTAGTGTCTTGAAACATTATTTATAAATTATGCAGTGATAACAATACTGTGAATTGAGAAAAAGAGAACAGCACCAGCTATGAATGTGACCAGGGTAACATCAGCAATAATGTGATTAATATCTCCTAATAATATCATAGAGCAGTTGAATGTGTTACTGTGCACTACCAAGTTAAATGAGATATTAAATTATTTTAGAGGAAGTTTGCTGTCTGTTCAAAAGAAGGTTGATTCTGGAAATTGGCTCGATTATCCAGATTTTACATAATTAATACAAAAAATAATCATCACCAAACTTTTACTTATCAAAATATCAGTTTCTCTGAACCATTGACAAGAAAATATCAACATTAGTTTTGATTGCCAGTCTGTGATGAACAACAGGACAAGCACAAAGCACCAAGGCCAATTGTAGAAACTTATCACAACAGTCTCCCTGACATCAATCAGGAAAAAGCCAAACTAGAAATGATTCCTCATGAAGCTTCTCTGAGGACCACTCAATTCATACTTCGGCTGGAGTCAAGCAAGAAGAGAATCACGGAGCCAAGGAATTGGGGAGGATGATGAATTCTTTTTACCCTCCTGGGTTTTACAACTTGACATCATTGTCCAAAGTGACTTGACCAACACTGAGACTCATTAGAAGCAAGTGACAAAGATGGTGGATGAGCAGCGGCATGTAGGGGAGATGCCTATGTTACTTGTCAACTTCGTAGGTAGGCCGACATCCCTCATTGTAGGGAGGCAAGTTGGGTAAGGGTGTGCATGCAGAGGGAGGGATATTAGAAAGAAGCAGCAGATCGAAGACCGTGCATTACAGAATAGAGATAGTTCAGACGCAGAAGCAAAGAGAACTTTAGCCCAAAGAGTTAGGGATTGAGGCAGATAAAGGAAAGAATAGATTTGTTTCTTCCAATGAAGATAGGAATAAAGGTCAGCACATCTGTGCGTGAGACTCTTGAAGAATGGAGGGGTTATCTCACAGAGAATGCTGACCTCATGGAATGGGTCTCAGCACAAAGGCAGCGCTGATTGGCACGCAGAGGTCAGGGTCACAGAGATATCTTGGTTGTGAGGTTAAAATGATTTAAGGAGTTTCACCAGTCCAAGCGGCTATTCTACAGTCTCCGTGACTAAGAGCACCAGGAACAAGACCAAATGCAACATTTCGGAGAAAATTCATGTAGGTGTAAATAAGATGGCTTCGTCTCTGCTATTCTTGGTGTGCTGCCCTTTTTTAAATACACACTCAGCCTCATCTTTCCAGAATGCATTACACAACTGTTTTATATTTGAACATATCTGGGAAAACAAAAATTGTCTCTGAAAAGTTTTTTATAACTAATTGATATAGGATGAAATAAAAATCAAAAGAATGTCAACTTTTTTTTTCTGATTCCTTTGAAGGAGAGGAAAAAAAAAATACAAGGAGCCTTGACAAAGAAATGCTTTTACTGTTCAAAGGGGACTTGTTTAGGGAAAGGAACACATTAGCATCTGATGCTTGAGTTTTCCTTTCAAAGTGAAATTAAGCTGAGTAATAATAATCTCCTCCCTTCTGACTTCTGTAAATAAATACATTCCAACATAAGACCTCGCACTGTGGCATGAAGCTTCCAGCTTCTCTTACCTTTAAAGAGCCAAGGGCAAGGCAAGGAATAGGAATGATATGTTAATGAGAAGAGGGAGCCCTGGCAGTCCGGGATGTAAGAACTTTTATTCTCCATGTCTGTGTAGAAGCATCCCTTCATTTGTTGACCCCCATGCATTTTGTAACACATAAAAGACCATATGGGGGGCAGCTGCAAAGGCTCATTGACTTGGGTGTTTAGATTGCTTCCCCAGGAGCTGGTACTTCCCAATGCTGTTGTGGCCCTCGGGGATGGTTCCTCTGCCCTTGGGCAAGAGATGTTCTTTGATCAACTCTTGGATCTCAGAAACCTGCCTTGTCCACACTGCTGCCTGCAGACTCGTGTTTATTTCCTCTACTTTAATTATGAATTTACTGCTTACTCGAGTCTCCTTCTCCATCTCAGTCCTGTTTGATTTCCTCCAGCCTCTCTAACTCCTATCTCCTTGTTCTCCAGCGCTGAAGTCCAATGGCATTCACCCCATCAATAATTCAGCAGTATTTTTTGCTGTGCATTCTGAAATCATTTTCTTGTTCTTGACGGGCTTCTTTTTTATTTGTTTTCCTCTTTTTCTTTACTAATATACATTTGACCTCAATTGTGATCCTCATGGATTTCCTACCATTTCACCAGTGCACCATCACCTCAGTCCCTTGTGCTCTTCCTGCCCTCATCTCATTCCTTTCCCTCCCCACACAAAGTGTTTCCGATTTGTCCTTGTCTTCCTGTTTTTGTTGTGTTGTGTTTTTTTAAATGTTATTATTCTTTCCCTTGGCCCCTTATTTGGCTCTCTTATATTCCTCCTCGATGTGAAATCATCTGGTATTTTTCTTTTATCTTCTGACTTATTTCACTGAGCATAATCCCTTCCAGTTCCATCCATGTTTCTATGAATGACTCTAGTTTACCTTCTTTTATTGCTGAATAGTATTCCATCGTGTATATGTACCAAATCTTCTTGATCCAGTCATCTATTTTTGGGCATTTAGGTTGTTTCTAGGTCTTACCTACTATAAATACTGATACAATAATCATAGGGGTACAGTTATTCTTTTGAATCAGTGTTTTTATGTCTTGTGGGTATATTCCTAAGAGTGGGATTGTTGGATCATCTATCGATACGCTTCTTTCAGAATTTCATTTGGTGATAGTAGGAGAGTGATAAGCACTTTGGGGTTTATTGTTTTAGCTACAAAATCAACTGCTCTTCTTTATTTTCAACAGTGTTTCCTATTCTTTCCTTGTGGGGAATTAATGACACCTCCATTGGGATGCTCCTCTTTCTGTTTCTGTAAAGCATTCTTGCACACTTCATATCTAGGTTGTACCTCTGGACAACTCAGATCACTTTGGTGATCCTTCATGATCAATGTCTAATCCACTGAGCTTCAATTTTTCAATGTTAGTTACCATTTCTAAGTATGAATTTGTGAATTTTAAAAATCTATTGATTTATTTCTTCAAGGTCACTTCCATGTCCATAATTATTTTCTTAAAAACTCATTAACATGAATGTTATATTCCATGGCTGAAGACTCTGAGGACTTTGTGGGTCTGCTCCTGGCCTTTGTGGGGAGTGGTAACTCTCCCCACTACCAAGAAGCCTGGGCAACACTTCTTCCTTCCCTTCCACTCCCTGTCTGCCAGTGTTACCTTTGAAAAGTCTTTGAGCTTAGGTGTAAGTTGTTTTTTTTATTTTTTCAAAAATACTTGAAGATGCCTGAAGATGATAACAAGCTGAGCCCACTGTACATTAATAATTTTCTTGAAGATTTTGGGAACATACAGGTAAAGTGAGCCTATGCTGCAAAACCACACAAGGGGTGACTCATGATTATGAATTTTCATGGGGATTTTATTTATCTGTGTCTAGAACTAAGGCTTCAAAGAATCAGATGTACTTGTCCCCTGTTTTCTTTTTTTTTTTTTTTTAAGATTTATTTATTTATGCATACAAGCACTGGGGCACAGGCCAGAGGTGTGGGGGGGTGAGAGGATTCACCACAGAGAGCGGGGAGCAGAACAGGCAGATCAACAGAAGTACACTACTGAGGGGAGCAGCGGGCACAGCAGGAGAGGTCTGCCGCACCATGTGGGTTTCCCACCCTGGCCGGCAGCAGGGATCGAACTCGTGCTGCAGTGGCTGCGATTTGCTTTGTAGTGCGTTGCTTAACCCACTGCGCCACCAGGGGAGGCCCTGTCCCCTGTTTTCTTTGTGGCATATTTATTTTTAACTTTAAATGCTGGTATAATCCTTATGGATTCTCAGTTTCATGTACTTAACTCCATCATCTTTTCTCTTTCCCCATCTTATTTATCTGTGTGAACAGTATTGCCCTCTTGCTAGGAAACTCAACCACCCAGGTGTAAGTCCCACATCCTGTGATTTCCTGAGCTATAAACGGTTGTGATAGGCTTGATTTTAGTCCCTCTTAATTTACCAAGCAAGGCACTCACACTACAGGACTTACCTGCTTCTGGATGACCGGGTTCTGTAAATATACTTCTTCTAAACACTTGCATTATAACCAACAGTTTCTCAATAATTACTTTGAAATCAAGAGACTAATGAATAGTGCAGTGTGATAAGCAAGTATTTTCACAGTTTACAGAAGCTGTTAGTGACTCACGGTGACAATGTAGCGGCGTACACCCTCTGCCAGAGAGATGGTAGAAATGACGATTTACACGGTTTACAGGAGGAGACGTGGCCCATTGTTTCCTGGAACTCATTGTTATGGCTCCATCATCATTGAGATAAGAGTTATGTCCCCATCATACAACCATGAGGCAACCCAGCAATTCTCAACCTCTGTTAGTTGCTGCATCTCTAACCATAAAACCAGTTTGGAATCTATTCTATTCTGGCACAAAACGCATACTTGTGTAACTCATCTTGTGCTTTTGTTTGATTTTGTTCCTAAGCTGTATCAATTCTATTCTGTGTCTCCCACATGTCTTGAAATGAAATTTCAACCCAAAAAGTCTTAAATATTAAAGGAGAATTGTGTTCTTGTTATACAATGAAATAGTCACCACACTTTTCATTTACTCTCTCTTTCTATATACATATATATTACTATGATATAATATATATGACATATTATATATATCACTATAATATCCTTGTGTTTTCTGGGTCAGATTTCAGCTAAATATATAGTCTGTATTACTGGTAAGAGTTTCTGTCACCATTAACCCCAGAGCCCACCACTTCCCTGCTCTCAAAGAAGACAGGGGTTTCCATCACTTCTTTGTATTCTAAGTCTTGATAAGAAACATTATCTCTATGAAGATGGGCTTCAGATCAATTTCCTGCATCTATTTTACTTCGATTTTGCCCAGTTATTTTTCATCATCTCTACAAATTAGACTAAATGTCTAACTGAGTCAATGCACATGAATTGCTTCGAGGTGTGTCTGCACTGAAAGAAGATCTCAGCAGTGAGTTGTAGTAGAAGCAGAAACCGAGAAGCAGTGTCATCATTCCCGTACTTTCTAACACAGTTTGAGGCTTAACATTTCAGCTGTAAATGATTCCACGAGCTTCTCGGTGTATGATTCCCTCTACATTCTTTTCCTGCTCTCCAGCTGTCTGCACACCAGTCTCAGGTTGCTTCTCTGGCTCTCCCCTACCAAACAGTGATGCCATCAACCTTTTCCACTGGGTCGAATTCATAGACTTTAGTCTTTATTCCCGTGGAAGAAATGACCACAAGATTTGTGCCGTGAAATGACACCTTTTTAGTATCTTACCATCTGGGTGGGTCAGGCATTCAGACAACGTAGCCCAGTGGGCCCCAGCTCCAGAGACCCTCACAAAGTAGGCATGGGGGAGTGACCAGAACCGGGGACTTGTTGGAAGCTCGTTTGGGAAGGAACCGCCTCTCACTGCTTAGCAATGCTTTGCATCTGATACCAAACCAAGTCCAGAAATCTGACTGCAAAATCAAAGTTACCAGAGGTGAAAGGGGGACCAGTGGGAGAAGGGGCCAAAGGAAACTGAGGGAGGATTATGGGCGCTTTGGCAGTGGGCCTGATGACATACATATGAAGGGGTGTGAACCTGTTTCCCCATTACACAGTGCTGTAAACTAATGATGCGTCAATTACTTTCAGTGATACAACTGTACTTTCAGTGAAAGGGAAACATAGAAAAGGTGTATCAAAAACGTTAAAAAATAATCAATCAGATCTGTGTCTTAGCTTCTCAAAACCACATTCTCACCTCAGCATTCCTTTATTCATTAATAAGCGTGTGGGAGCTGTCACAGGGATATTCTGTTCCCTGTCATGGGAGTCCCCTGATTTGTTTGCATTCCTCCAAGTCTGAGCCCAGCTTCTGCCCACACAGACATGTTTCTCTGTTCTCGGGACAATAGTGATTCTTCCTTTTCCTCACATTCGACCTTTACAGCTACTCACTCTGCTACCCAGGTTTTCTCCTATTTTTCTTTTGGACAATCTCACTGTAGATATTAAACAAAGAGTAACAAACTTGAGTAAAGGCCATGCTGTACTTATACCTTGCACATCCCAGCACAGACCATGGAAATTTGGTGCAAAAACTAATGATGGTTATTTTCATCATGACATCACTGCCTAATGGAATGGTTTTTATCATAGAGATCTTGCACATTAAGGCAGATAAGTGACTATATTCTGGAAGACTCTGTGAAGACATTGATAGGGACTGTATTTTTTATTGTAAATTGTGGTTTCATTAATGCCCATTTAGAACAGGTGCCATTTTAACGTTGTTATTTTGTGGAAGAAACACTGCCAAGTAAGTGTACATAGTCAGCATGGCTTGAGTTTGCAAACAAGACTCAACAAAAATATTACTTTCTGAAAATGTTCGGGCAGGTGTATTTCAAAGTGCATGCGTTACGAGAGTGCCTGCAGGTTTAGAGCATTTGGCTCTCAGTTTCTCAGTGATAATCATACACCTGACCTGGAACAAGCAACAGCTCTAGTTTCTTCATGTGGCTGCCACCATTTTGAAGAACACAAGTTGTGTGCATGTGTGAGTGTGTGTGCACGAGAGCGTGCACACACGTAGCTGATTTAAAGTCTAGGTAGGCTCTCACCTGTTTGGAAGGCAGCTAGTAAGAGCACTCCCTTAGAAAGCCACCCTCACGGCCCAGCTCTCGCTAAGTCTCGCACAGCAGCGCTTCTGTGGGGCAGCCCAGCGACTCAGCGCTTCACAGAATCCGTGAGCCAGCTCTGACTCTGGCTGATGCTGCTGCCTTTGGTCTGCGTGGACTCGTGCGCCTCCAAAGCTTTCCTAATTTTACCTGGGAAGTGCACTTTGTCCGCTCACTCCCGGTAGTAGTCTCAGGTGAGCAGGATGACATCTGCATAAAACCCCAGGGAGGTGGTGAAGGAAACCTTCTAGCTCAAGGTTGTAGGGTCACCGCGGTGGAAAGTACTGGAAGAGCAGCGCCCCACCGCAGTGCTCCTCCTGAGGCCAGTTACCTCCTGGTGCCCAAGCAGTCACTGCTTCAGAGCCATCCTGGCCCACGGGCTGGCGAGTTTCTTTTCCTCTGGAATGCCAGGAAGCTGCTGCCTCTGCAGGCATCTTGGGGGGGGGGGAGTCCCAGAAGCCAAGGGAGGGGGCGTCTGCCCACTTGATGCATCACTCTGGCTCAAGTCCCCTTTGCTCAGCGCGCCCCCTGCTCTCTCATTTCCTCACCTCGGCACTGACCCTCCTCCTGCAGCCAGGCGGATGGGGGTGACAGCCGCGCGGGGTCCCTTCAAGGCCATAGCAAATACAATAGCACCACCTGCCCTGCACCCTGTCCCACGCCGAGCGCCCTTGTTTAGGCCCCCCTGAACTCTGGCCTCCTGTCCCTGTGCTCCTGCTACTGCCCAGGACCCCCTTCCCACGTGCTCGGCATCCCCCATACTCCATCTTGCTTTGTGCTCTCGCTCCCTGCAGCTCCATCCTACACCCCAACCTGCACGCCTGTGCTGTCCCCACGAACCGGCCTGGGCCTCCGCCCGGTGTATTAGCCCCTGAGCGACCCGCCAGTGCTGCTGCCTGGTATTGGCCACTCTGGCTGTTCTCTCCTAGCGGTGCCTCCCACCCGGGCCCTGCCTTGCAGGCTCGCTGGCGCTCCCACCACCCCAGCGGCCCCTGAGGCAGCCCCCGGGCCGGCTGCCCACAGCTCAGTGGCCCCGGCAGCAGTGACAGCGGTCGCTAAATGAGACCTTTTGGTAGCGAGTGAAGAACAGCCTGTGCGGAACCAGCAGGTGCCCCAGGAACGCAGGTCTTTGGCTCCAGCCGAAGCTGCTCAGATGCAACAGCGAAGACGCATTTGAAGGGACTAGAACAAAGTATCAGGGGAGATGGTAGAGTGATAAAAGCAACACAATCTAGTAATATGCAGCGGAAAGTTAGTGACTTACACCCATGATGACATCCCATGCGTGCAGGTGGTCAGAGCCAAAATAGTCGAGCGAACCATCCCAGTGGACTTTCCAGCCCCACCAGCTGGCCACTCCCGTAAGAGGGAGAAAGAAGGCTGTGCAGAGAGACCGTGCAGAGTGAGCGCTGGCTCCAGCTGCGCATCCATCACCGTCACCACCGAGGAAGGACTCGCCTCCCAGCCCGAAAGGTGGGCTAGGGAAGCGTGTGTGGGAGGAGGCCGCTGAGAAAAAAACAAACAAACAAACAAACAAAAAAACAAATAGAAAAGGCATGCCAGAAGGTGAATCAATACTCACAACCCTCTAGTTTGTATAAAAAGGAATGAATAATCAATGACGCAGATCTAGAGTTAAACAGTTGCCTCTTAAAGGGCCAGACTTTTGGTTTTAAATCTGGTGGAACAAGATGGTTCTTTCCATGTTGAATAAATTGATACATGCAAACACAGAATATTATCAAAACGTGTTTTAAATGTTAAGAAAGAAAACAGGATCCAGGAGGAAATATAAAGAATGTCCATTCACATAGATGTATGTATGTATACATGAACATACATACATAACGGAAAGGTAACAGATGTACTTATTTTTTCATCCTTCATCGGTGGTTTCTCTTTTATTATTCTAATTAAAGTTTGTTTGTTTGTTTTAATTTTCTTACCTCATTTGCTTTTGTACGATATAGGATTTCTCCCCTCAGGTGTAGTCTCCATAAGTCTGCCCCACCACTTCAGCTCTGAGCCATCACTATAATGCATGGTCCCTTGTGCTCTTTTTCCTCGTTGCACCCTGCCCCTTCTCTCTGGTTCCTCCTCTCCCCGTCCCCTGCTGGATGCCTCACAGCCTTTTAATACCTAAAAGGGTCTGAGATACAAGTGCAAGTGCCAAGTGTACAGTTTAGCATCCTTACAATTAAGAGTGCATTTCAGGGAACACAGCATCTGTTAGACTGGCCCACCTACTTATTAAACACACATCTGGCCTCCTATGAATCAAATGGAGCTGAAAAGTAGCAGTGGTAAATGTGGAGGGAAACGGACTTTCTCATCTATCGTTAGGGAAGGCTACATTTAGTCAAACAAATTATCCTCATCAACATATCAAGGCTATCATCTTTCAACAGAGGATTATACAGTGAAGGTCCATGGATTTTCTCACAGGGTCAAGCCACTGGCACTTAAAATTTCAATGAAAAATTAAAATTTAATTTAAATTTAAAATGGGTCTGACTTTTCAGTAATCGTTGGCCAATGCTATAAGGTACCAAGATCGTTGAGAGAAGATCTGCTTGTGAGTCCACCAAGAGGGTTGACTTTGGGGTTCTGGAAAGGTCCTGGATTGGCTGAATGGACTCACCATGTGCCGTACCCCTGTAGACCCAGGATCTTGGGAAGATCACTTCATGTTTAGACCTGGGGAGAACCTTCTGGGGCCCTCCTCCCTCCAGTCCCTTAGACCATGATAAAGAGAAGATCCCTAAATGGTGACAATTGATTTTACTCTGCAAGCATTCTGAGTATGAAAAAAGAGCTGATTTAATTTCCATAACCTTCAATGGGCTTTATTGTATACTGCAGACTTCGTTATAATTTCAAACCAAGAACAAGGTCCTCCTGCGAGTGACATCCAATGAGCCGTGAAAGGAACTAAGTACATTCACTGCCCTGGAGAGATTCCAGCAGCTTCTCCACAGGAGAGCCGTATATAACAGATGGGACCAGGGTGACTGATTTAATTAGGATATTTTAATAGCAGAATGGCGAACATTGCACAGCTCTAGCAGTTAGGAGGAAGGCCATTAAATTCAACAAAGTAATTGCTTCATTGGGAGGATGTGTCAAATAAAATATATCTGTGTGTAATATGTATATATTTAATTGAAGGGAATTTTAGATGATGATTATGGAAATGAGTCATTATATAACATATGATGGTCATCTAAATCTTTATGAGAAATGAACCTCTAAAGTTCCTCAAATATTGATCTTGTCTTTTTAATTGAAGTATCCTGCAGCTTCGAGCTCCTCTGACCTCTCACTTTTGTTCTTCAGGCTTCAGCAGGAGACAGTAGAAGAGGAAGCAGTCATTCAGTCTGCTCAGAAAATAGACACTTCTGAGATATGAAAGTGAGTTTATAAAATAATAGCATTCATTGAGAGCTAGTGAACTGTCTACCAGAAGTAGTAATAAAAAAAAATGCACTTCTTAGAAGCTAGGGTCCTGTGTTATGGTTTTGAATGAATTTTCCAAAAGCAGAAAGCAAATTAATCTCTTTTAATCATGTTATTTAACCACAAAACAATAGAGGATTTTTATTCAAAAGTTGGTTATTAACCTGATTTATACTTCCAGAACTAAGGATTAGCATCTCCCTCCCAAATTATATCTGCTAATCCTGGTAAATATATATGTATTATCTCCCAAATAGTATCTATTATTCAATTCTGAACTGATCATGTAGCTTACATAATAAAGCAGGACTTCCTAAGATAATGAATGATTGGCATAGCACAAGGTTTACCACCATAGTGCTAAATGAAAATTGAATTAATGCCATAGTAAAATTTATGGCAATTAACCTTCATAGAGTCTGATACTCATTTTTCCCCCAGGCAACAATGAGGAGAAAAAGACCTTTGTTTTTTAACTGGAAAGGACTTGGTTTTATTTATGTATATATGATAGAATTTTTTAAAATATTTTGTTCACAAATCAAAGTATTCAACTAGGTTTAAGGGGAAGAGTAAATGAGATCTCTATCTCTACCCATCTCTCTCTCTGTCATCTCTTTCTTCCTCTAACATCTCTCTATAGTCATCAAAATATCTTGGTATCTAAGTGCAGTTGTCTTTGGATAAATATAGTAGTGGAATATATTTTTGTGTATGAATGTGATTTTATGCCTTTTTTCTTTGCAATAATGTATTGATTTAAAATAATTCATATACACACTTGTTACCTGATCATAAGTTAAAATGTTAAATGCTTAGCATGAAGCACCATCAGCAGTGAGAATAAAACAATGAAAGGGGAATCTACCGGACCTTGACTGCAGAAGCCAGGAGCTAGTGGCTGATGGAATCCAGACAGTATCACAGACTTAAAGTAGCTGCGATGCAGAGGGGTTTGGTCAGGATGTACCAACCTGGAATTAACTCCCTTTAGACCCTATACTCAAACAAACTTCAAAATCTGTCTTACTGCTCCAACACAAGTCAAATTCCAAACGAGGAAAAGAAAGTCAGCTATGCTGATGGCACGTTTCTTATTTAAAGATTATCATTGGAAGCCCTTTGAGAGGGAATAGAAGCCATCTGAAGGCCCCTGAAGGGAACTCAGACTCTGAAGGTACTGCTGCGGACAGAATGGACCAGTTGCTAGAGGTGAAGACTCGGCCAGCAGCCAGAGCCTGAGCTGCAGAAAAACTGACAAAGTTATCGTTACTGAGCTTCAGCAGATGGTACAAATCAAGAATCCTCTGCAGGTTGTATTGATAAAAGTCTTTCCAAAACCAAGAAGTTGGGGCACAGACAATGTCACATCAAGCATATTAAAAAATAAATCAAAGCAGGTTGTCGTGAGGAGAGGACTAGATCCAAGTGAACGAGGCGCATCAGTTGTCACACGAGAAGGGCCAACGATCAGGAAGAATCACTTTACAAGTTACTTGTATGGTGATGTGCACATACTTGTGACTCAGTTATTCATTAAAAAACAACTACAGGGCCCGCCCTGGTGGCACAGTGGGCTAAGCAACACACTATGAAGCAGACCGCAGCCACTGCCGCACGAGTTCGCCGGCCAGGGAGGGGACCCACATGGCGCAGCAGACCTCTCCTGCCTCGCCTGCTGCTCCCCTCAGCAGTGTGTTTCTGTCAATCTGCCTGTTCTGCACCCCGCTCTGTCTGGTGAATCCTCTCACCCCCTACACCTCTGGCCTGTGCCCCGGTGCTTGTATGCATAAATAAATAAATCTTTAACAACTACATTGGTTCTAATAATATGCTTCAGTCATTCCTGAGAACGCTTTCCTTACTATATAGCTGTGATACCGTTAAGTGTGAAGAAAGTTTTCCATTCTTACTACTACTGGGAGCAAGTAATCATGACACTCTACCCCATGGTCCCAAGAACAGTAGGAAAAGCAGGCAGCCCAACACAGCATCTATGTTCTTCACACTCATCCCACCATGTTTGTTCCACATTTCTTTTTTTTTTAAAGATTTATTTTATTTATGCATACAAGAGTTGGGGTACAGGCCAGAGATGCGGGAGGTGAGAAGAATCACCAGAGACAGAGCAGGGAGCAGAACAGGCAGATCTACTGAGACACACTGCTGAGGGGAGCAGCAGGAGGCAGGAGAGGTCTGTTGCGCCCTGTGGGTCCCTCCCTGGCCGGGGATCGAACTCGTGCTGCTGTGCCGCGGATGTTTCACAGTACAGCGCTCAACCCACTGCGCCACCAGGGAGGCCCTTGTTCCACACTTCATCTTTGTGATGCTAATGATGGCCCTCCACACTTTTTGTTTAAAATATTTTATGTATTTGTACTGAATAACTGGGGTGTTAGTCAGAGGTGTCGTGGGTGATAGGTTGCACCAGAGACAGAGCGGGGAGCAGGACAGGCGGATGGACTGAAACACACTGCTGAGGGGAGCAGCGGGGAGGCAGGAGAGGTCTGCTGCACCCTGCGGGTCCCTCCCTGGCCGGGGATCGAACTCGCGCTCTGACAGTGATAGTGCTGAGACTTACGCTTAGGCCACCAGAGGCCTGACCCTTCAAATTTTAAAAATCTCCTCCTCTGACAGTTCTTCCCCAGAAACATATGCAGTTGGCTAGTTTCTGAATATCAGAATATAAAAACCCTTGTCTTTATTTTGCACACTCAATATAAATGCAAAGATTTATAATAAAAATGTGTAAGGCTTGTCAAATAGAAATGCTAGATCAATTCTGAATGTCCTCCTTAGAACTGATAATGTGCTACTGCAATTATAAGCCACTAAAAAGAAATGTGTCCATGTTAAAACCACCTTGCCGCTTTTCCCTTTATAAAATATGACCATAGAATAGCTATTTATGTTACCAATAACTGAAATAGTGTCAGTTTTTTAAGATCTTCTATGAATGTTTATTGAATTGGTGAAGGAATTAAGTCAAATATTTGGTACTTATGTGAAAATGCTATTACTATCTGCTTGTCAATAAAAAACAAAGCTGTAGGCTGCAATTATTAAGGAACAGACATATTAGTGTCACCACAATATGCTGGTATCTCTTTCTGCCTCTAATGGAACCAGGAGTTGGTTTCTGACATGTGCATTGTGGAAAATTAGCAGGGACATATTAAAATGAAGTCTATTAACTTAGACTCAATAGCACACTACAGAAATATGATTTTAAAAGTGTCTGGGGAACTAATATCTAATATGTGAGGATTGATTTTAAACATGAATAAGCCCTTTTTAGGGTGTACTCTAGTTTGGAGTCAAGAAGTAAACATTTGAAGTAAAGAAAATTAAATTAAAAAGTGTCAATAAATGGCAAAATAATAATCAAATGAGAGGATCTATTTAATTAACATTGTGAATCTGGGGAAATGAGAGATGATAGTGGTCTGTAGTTCTGCTCACAGCTTCAAAGACAGCAAGTTCTTGAGTGGATTACATTTCACTACTAAATTATTTAACTAATTATACATTTGCGGCGTACATGGTGATTAGCAGGTGACAGCTCACTGGTGCTATGTCAATGCTGAAGAAATTTAGAGTGATAGTTCAAGCTGTCAATTACCATTTCTGACAGAAAGAGAAGTGGCTTCCTAACGACCCCTCCAGATACATGATTCATATTCCAGCAACTGATGCCTACACCCTGGTTGCTGGATAGTTACCAACACACTTCACAACTCACAACACAATTTCACAAAGTTAACATGATATCGAGATTCCTTTTCTTCCTGAGGGGGGAATATCTTCTCAACACAGTTATGACATGATTCATTCTTGGTTCAGATAAGTGAATTATTTTTAGATGGAATATACAGGTCCATGCTTTCCACCAACTTAAAGAACCTCATCCATTTGTTAACTTGAGACTCTATGTAATGAGGAAGCCTAGACATGATCTTCATTTAGCCAATGGAAACACAAAAGTCAAAAGCAGCCAAACAACTCATGTTTCTGGAATATTTTTTTGATGATCCATCATTGTTGAAGCTGAACCATTGAAATGGGGGGAGAGGATATGCAATAGGTGGCAATATGTGGTGCTTGTGTAATGAACAGGACTGACAAGCAATTGGAGAAGCCACTGAGAACAGAAGGATGGCTGAACTGGACATACTGGTCACTGCAGTGAGTCAACAGACCATGGTAATGGACAAGCGTTTAGATTCCTTGGACATTTATTTGAGTGGTTATAAGGGCGGTAGCAACAAGAGCACTAACACTATTTTTTGAGGGATGGTGTACCAAGTACTGTCCTTAGACATTTGACATAAATCTCATTTATTGACTATTTCCACTAATCTTAAGAGTTGTTATTAGTAGTCCCAATGCTGAGGAAGCTGAGATACAGAGGAGGTAGTTTTTGAAGTTTCTGGAATTAAAGTGTAATAAAGGAAACAGCTTGGCACAGTGTAGTATTCTTCACACACACACTCATACATACTGACAAATTATTTATTAATATCTACTCTCTTTGTGATATTTTTAAATCCAAGTACAGTATTAACCAAAAGACATCACACACCAACTATTACTCCTTAACTATGGAAAAAAGATTTAATTTTGCCATTGAGACATGGATGGGCCTTGAGGGGTTTTCTAAGTGAAATAAATCAGACAGAGAAAGACAGGGACTGTATGATTTCACGCATGCTGGTAAATAAAGAAAAAAGTAAACAAACAAAAATCAAAAACAAACACTTAGATTTTGGCAATAGCATGGTGGTTACCAGAGGGGAGTAGGAGAAGGGCAGATCAGGTAATGGGGTTCATCTTTGGGAGGTGGATGGAAACTAGACTTGGTGGACAGTAATGTAACATACCCAGAAGTCAAGCTAGATGCCCTACACTGGGATTTGCATAATGTTATAAATCAGTGTTACTTCGATTAAATATAAAAAGAGAAATTAATGAAAGTCCAACACTAATGTGATAAATAGTATACTTTATTAAAAGCGAACTGTCAACATGTGTGGGAAGAATTTTGAGTAAGACCTATTTCATTAATGATATTTACATGTACTCATAAAATTTAAGGTAAATGATTATAAAGTACTGAAAAAATACATATTCTTCCTCCTCTCCCCTCCTTTTCCTCCCTCTCCCCTCCCCCTTCCTCCTCTTCCCCTCCTCTCCCCTCTCCCCCTACATCTCTGCTACCTCAATTCCATGACTTCTCTGGCCCTCATCTTTAGTGATGCTCTTTATCAGTCTTCGTGCCTACACTCGGCTCACTTGGCTCTCCCGCCCTTTTGTCCCATGGCCCAGCTCTAACGTAATCACACCGCCAACATCCCTTTTGACATGTGAAGTAACATGTCCACAGATTGGATATCTTTGAGGGGTCGTGATTCTGTCTACCACAGAAAAGTAGCCGTCAGTGCAAATGAGTAGAATCTTACCCCCTGCAAATATGTCCTTCCCACTGCAAGGGCACTAACTGTGGAAGTTATCCTAGAATATCTCTTTTACATGTCAATTCTCTGTTGCTTTACCGCTGAATAACTTGCAGTTTGGAGGAATTCTCTCTTCTAGAACCCCTGTAAATACTTTGTAAATCACAGTTTTAACTAATGAGACCCTGTACAAAAGGTAGGATGATATGCCGTTCTTGTCGGTCTGACTGTCACGCTTATCAAATGGTTGCGTATGCAGGAGACAAGTGAGACACCTGCTGTGGCGCTGACACAGGTGGCGCTTGGGTGCGCCGAGGCCCCACTGACCCGTGGAGTGTGTGGATGGGAGCTGGCTGGAGTAGCCTCTCCTTTCTGATCGGACACCCAGTCCAAGGGCTGGTCTGTTTCCAGCAGCGCATGAGACACACCTGATCATTCCTTTGCGTTCCTGACCTAGAAAAAAATCGGGAAAAAATATCAGAAAGCGCGGGACCGCCTGAGGATCAGTCACGTGACCACAGCACTCCACTTCGCCCCCTGCAGGTGTCCGCGGCGCACTGCAGCACAGCCTCGAACGTTTCTCTCATGTGTCCTAACGCGGCAGAAACGGTCTTTCAAGATGTGCTGTCTTCCGGACACTTCTCATTGCTCTTCCTCCATTTTTACATCCTGTTTTCCAATATTTCTGATGTAGGCAACTTAGATAAATGTGGTCATTTTCTCTCTCTAAAAAATGCAATCATTTTGTGGCACGAGGCCTAGGAGAGCCCGGGTGTTAACTCGTGGCTCATTAGTTGCAATATTTAGTGACTGTCGTGGGCCTTCAAGAACTAGTGTGGCATCTTACTTGATACCCCAACAACTTTGTTATCAACCAGCGCTCAGCTTTCTTTAATCATATTTTATTTAACAGCTTTGCAACTAATGTTTACCTCCAAAACTACTTCTCTCTCCACCGAAAAGATCATTTAACCTAAGTCATTTATTCTACAGCAGAGAAAACTGAGGAGCTGAATGTATAAGTAACTTTCTTTTTCCCGTGTAGTTGGCAGAGCTAAACTCAATCAGCAAATTGATCAAGGAAGCAATTTTACCTGAAGGACCAGTAAGTAACAAAATAAACAAACAAACAAATAAACAAAATAAATAAATAAATGAAATGAAAAGGAATGAAAGAAAAACAAGTATGGTTATAAATAAATGAGTAAATGATATTTGCTTCACTTAATATGTCTACAAATTTTCTTCAGTTGTTTTTATTTTTATTTATTTATTTTTTAAAGATTTATTTATTTATGCATGCCAGAACTGGGATACAGGGACAGAGGTGTGGGGGGGAAGAGGAGTCACCAGAGACAGAGCGGGGAGCAGAACAGGCAGATGGACTGAAGTACACTGCTGAGGGGAGCAGCAGGTGAGGCAGGAGAGGTCTGCTGCGCCCTGTGGGTACCTTCCCTGGCCGGGGATCGAACTTGTGCTGTAGTGACTGTGGAACCTCCACAGTAGCCCTCAACCCTTGTGCAACCAGGGGCAAACATCAGTTGTTTTTAATGTTAATCAAGCATGAAGTACCAGAAGCTTGACACGGCAAATTTTCCAAGATACTTTTTCAAGTATAACGCTTACAATATCCCACAATACTTTATAGGTGAAATGATACCTCAAGTGTACCCAGAGCAAGATAACCAGGATTCTGTGCAGTTCTCTTCATGCCCATAGCTGAATCTATATTTTTGTTTGGGGGTCATATTTAATGTGGGGCTGCTTATAAGGTTTGAACACCCATGAGCTGAATGCGGGGAATATAGAAGATTTATCGTGTACTCTCAACTTCCCCTAACGTCACATGGGGTTTAGCCTTCCACTGGGCAGAGGCAGGGTCCAGAATGTTGGGCTCTGCTCGGTGCCACCACTCAACAAAGACTCATAGGACTCCGGTTTCCTTTTCCTGCTTGGCCCACTGTTTAGGGAATGATGAGTATATTCTCACATCATCTTTTCTACTGAGAAATTGTCACTTACATTAAATGTTTAATCCTGTATCATTGGAATATCCTGAACATTTTCCTTTCTTCCAGACACACACACACACACACACAACCAAAAACAAACTCAAGTTGTACCCCACCTTTGGATTTTAATAACCTGTTTGGAAGTCTAAATAAATTATTTGAATATCTGTTTATACTCTATATTCTGTGTGTCTTCTCTTCCCAGGACAATAACTTAATGTTATTTTAATCATGGAGGAACAGTGGGGTAAAATGGGATTAAAGAAAAAAAATTGAATAATTTTATAAAATACTATCTTGTTACACTTACAAAAAGACCATAGACTATATTGACAGTTATATCATATTTGGTACTGGATAATTTTCCTAATATAAATGCAAATAATATTTATGATGTGTAAGAATTTCTCAAATATATTAATCTGATTCTGAGAGATATGTGAAACTCTTAATATCCTTTATATACTATAATTTATATATCCTTTATATACTATTTACTATAATAAATACTGTAGTGAAATGAGCTCTTCTGTGTGTAAATATTCAGAAAATGCCAGTTCCATGGAAATCTAAAATATTTAGTCAGATTTGCTTTTCATCCTACCTCATCTTTTCATGAACTAATTTGATGCAACTTCATTTGTTGTATTATTATATGTCATGACATTTTCTAACTACATGAAAATGTTACATTTAAATTCAACTAATAGATATAATAAATGTCAATTAGTTTTTAAGTCTTCATAGCAACAATTTGAGACTTGCCCTGGCCTTGTGGATGGGTCATTTTGTCCACTTCTGAAACACTGGAACATACACACAGACACACACTATATACACACATATATGTATGCACATATGCATGTGTATATACATGTATGGATATATGCATATCCGTATATGTGGATATATGGATATATATGCATATATGGATGTATGGATATGCATATATCCATATATATGCACATATCAATTATATATGCATATATATGGGTATGCATATATCCATATACACACAGACACACATTATATACATGTATATGTGTGTATGTATGTATGCATATGTATATGTGTATATATATATGGACACATATATATGAATGATATTATTGAATGATGTGTGGGGGTGAAATTTTTGTAATTACTTTAAGTAAATTAGTAAAGGAAAAAATGAAGATACTTAGAGACATGGGCTAAGTGACTGATTTTTAGTCTAATCAAAAACTTCCAAGAGGCTTTCTAGAAGAATTTTCTCCTTAACAGAGGAGCTATACTAAAAATATTCTATTAAGACTTCTGGCTTCCAGTTCTACAAGAGTTTGTAAGTCACTGTTATTCCTAACTACAAATAAAAACCTGAATAGACAGAAAAATTAATGATAACTTGTTGAATTCATGAAAAAGTGGTGGACATAAGACAAACTGCTGCCTTGGGGTTGGAGAGATAGACAGAAAACTAGAGGACTCACGGTTTCATAGAATTTCAAAACTGATCTTTAATATAAACTGTGTAGTCTAGGTGATTGTTTTATGTCGACACAGGTTCATCCATTGTAACAAATATTCCACTCTGGTGGGAAGTGATGTGTGTGTGTGTTGTGGGTGGGGGTGGATGTGGGTGTGGGTGGGTGTATTTGTAACATCTCTCAGTCTTCCCTTCAGTTTTGCTGTGAAACAAAAAGCCACTCTAAGAAATAAAGTCTTAATACAAGCTGAAAACATACTCTAGCAATATAAAGAGACCTATCTCTAATGAGAAAGGCAAGGAATTTCTGAAAATGTTCTGTAATATGAAAACAAGGTATGTGCTCTTTTTATTTTTAAAGATTTTATTTATGCACACAAGAACTGGGGTACAGGCCAGAGGCATGGAGGGTGATGAGAGGATTCACCAGAGACAGAGTGGGGAGAGAACAGGCAGATCCACTCAAACACACAGCTGAGAGGAGCAGCGGGGAGGCAGGAGAGGTCTGCTGCGCCATGTGGGTCCCCTCCCTGGCCAGGGATGAATTCGCGCTGCTGTGCTCCGGATGCTTCACAGTGCAGCTCAACCCACTGCGCCACCAGGGAGGCCCGGTGTTCACTTTTTATTTTATTTTATTAAAGATTTATTTATGCATACAAGAACTGGGGTACAGGCCAGAGGTGCAGGGGGGTGTGAGAGGATTCACCAGACACGGAGTGGGGAGCAGAACAGGCAGATCCACTGGAACACACTGCTGAGGGCAGCAGCGGGGAGGCAGGAGAGGTCTGCTGCGCCATGTGGGTCCCCTCCCTGGCCGGTGGCAGGGATCGCTGCAGTGGCTGTGGTCTCCTTCATAGTGTGTTGCTTAACCCACTGCGCCACCAGGGACGGTCCATGTGTTCACTTTTTAGACTCTGAACAGGAATTCTTAGTGGCAGAGAGAGTAAGAACTAGAAATTAAGACAAACACGAAAATCAGCACAAGCCGGATGCCTCCTGCCAGGACTTCTGCTTAAACGGGAATTAGACACTTCAGACTCAAGCTAACCAGGCAGGTCAAGGTGCACCTGCAAGGAGACCGCAAGACGTCAGCAAAGGGTCGGGACGTCAGCAGACGGGAGCCAGCCCAGGCTTCAGGGTGGACAGGATCAGTGTAATAAAATTGCCATCCTTAGTCCTCTCTGGTGGCGCAGTGGGTTAGGCAATGCACTATGACGCAGACCACAGCCACTGCAGCATGAGCTTGATTCCTGCTGCCGGCCAGGGAGGGGACCCGCATGGCGCGGCAGACCTCTCCTGCCTTGCCCGCTTCTCCCCTCAGCAGTGTGCTTCTGTTGATCTGCCTGTTCTGCTCCCCACTCTCTGTGGTGAATCCTCTCACCCCCCCCACACACCTCTGGCCTGTACCCCAGGGCTTGTGTGCATAAATAAATAAATCTTCAGAAAAAAATTGCCATCCTGCCTAAGAGGATATGTAATATGTAATAACTACATACTGTACCTAGTATGTCATATATAGGCTATAATATATATTCTATATGATATAATATGGTATATTTTATGTATTTGATCTAAGATGCTTTATATGTGACACCTGTAATATATGATACAACATAACATATATAAATTACATGTCTATAGTGCATGTGGTAAATATATAATATGGGTGATACAATTTATCATATAATATCCATTACATAATAATATATTTACATGATTATTATGCATTATGCATCATCGTAAGCAGGATATATAGCATAATGTAATGTAATATTATATAATATATGATAATAAGATGGTATATAACATATCATGCAATCCTCATTAAGGGATCAACAATAATTTTCAAGGAAGTTGAATAAAATCTATTGAGCTTCATATGGAATCATGAAAAGCTTCAAAATAAAGAAAAAACTTTGGGAAATAAAGAAAAGAAATGGAGGGATCTTGTCAACTGATTTCTAACCCTAATATAGAGCAACAGAACAAAAACCGATATGGTATTACACAAAAAATAAATAAACTAAAAAGTGGCTAAGAAGGGCAATTTTGTTACTTACATTTTACCACAGTAAATCTCAAAAATGAAAAAAAAATAAAAAGCATCCCAATTTTCTGATTTTCAAATAAGTGACACTGAGATGAATAAAAACTTGCAAAGTGTTGCCGCTGAACACGTCTCTCTGGTGTCTTCGCTGGGGAAGGTTAGTGACATATTTGACCCACAAGTCCCTACTCCTGCCTGGAGGTTCCGTTCACCCTTATCTCTTGCTATGTTATTTCCTTCTGATCTTCCGTTTCTCTCATCACTCCTTTCTAATATTTTCCAAAGCTTTTTTAAAGTTGGTCTATTCTAAAGTTTACTCCTGGCCATCGACTACTTCTCTAAGATTCCTCAAGCTGAAGCTCCTCCCTGGTTGTGCAGCTGTGGGCAAGCATCTGCCCTGGACCACTTGAGTCCCCCGCTGGGAGATGAAAGATGTACATGGCAAGAAACAGTCTTGAATCACTGACCACCGCTGTTGTCTTTACCCGGGGCTAGGTGTCCTGCACCAACATCTCTGGGACCACCCTGGTCAAATCTGTTAGCAGGTGTGGAATCAAGGCCTAACCATTGCACACCTAGGGGCCCTCTTTCTCACCTCTGGTTTCCCCCGAACTCCAGGAAGACACCAAAATATATGAGCCTGAATTGCTCTCCCAGCTGGAGACTGACTGAAAGCACAACGTGAAACAGTGACAGTTCACACCCTATTTGAAAAAGATGGATTAGGTAAAGAAGTTAACTTGCTCCTGGATCATCCATTCCTTGAAGTAGAGCGCATGCCCTGCAGACCTGCCCAATTCTTCGTAGCCCTGACACAAAGATTCTCAGCACTAAGTACTCAGTCCTAGGTACACGTCAGTAGGTCTTCAGCAAGAATTAATTATCTGCGCTAACATTTCCTTCTTTGCTGCTCTCGTATTGCCTGAGAATTCACCAGCGATAATTCAAACGTAAATGACTTCCCCAGGCCCCACAGTTTCTTAATTTTTTCATCATTCAGAAATACAATTAATTTTACCTGAGTGTTTTGTTTTTCACAAGTTGCAGCTCTAGTCAGGCAGCTCCCTTTCTGAGAGCACCTCTGAGGGTATGGGAGCTGAGAGTCTGGGAGCTGAGATGTCCAGAAGGCTATAACCAGCCTCTGCCAGATTTCCTCAGATCTGACTCTTTCCTTTCCAGAGAGTACCAGCTTGACCACGACCTGGTGTCAAACTGCCATGGACACATCATCCTTCTACTAGAGAAGAAAAACATAATTTTTAAGAACAATAATTTGTAGAGCAGAACTTTCTGCTATAGTTTCAGAATCCTGGTTATTAACAATAATGTCCTTAGTGACAGATAAAATGATATGAACTGCAGTAACATGATCGAGCTTGGTCATGTCTCAGGAGAGCTTGCTCGGGGTGCCTGCGGGGGTCACCAGGAAGGGCCCACAGGTGGCAACAGGAAGCTAAAGGTGAGGTTGAAATAGTGACCAAAAACATCAAGGAGGATCCCTTCCAAGAAGGAGAGTAAGGTTTCCTTTGTGCATGTTCTTTAAAAAACAAACAATGTTATTTATTTATGCACACAAGAGCTGGGGTACACACCAGAGGCAAGGGATGAGAAGATTCACCAAGACAGTGGGGAGCAGAACAGACGGAATGACTGCAATCCACTGCCGAGGGGAGCAGCGGGGACACAGGAGAGGTCCGCAGTGCCTGTGGGTCCCTCCCTGGCCAGGGATCGAACTCGCGCTGCAGTGGCTGTGAAAGCTCCACAGTGCGGAGCTCAACCCTTTACGCCTCCAGGGAGGCCCCCTTTGTGGATGTTCTTAACCACAGAGCTTTGTGCCCTTCAAGCCAAGATTGCTGTGCTCTCATGGCTTGTATAGATGGTTCGCATACTTTTCGTGAACCCACACTATTCCTACCTGCTCACTGATGCTAGGGAATCATGATCTTCAGATGGGACATGGAACAGCCCTTAATTTCGGTGTACCATTGGTAGAAAGTCTGTTGAGATTGCTCATTAGCAAAACAGATCCGGCCATTGTTCTAGACTCAACTTTTGTTTGAAATAAAGAGGAAAACACATACAATACACAGACACAGAGTACAAACAGATGCACACAAAAAATTCAGGGCCCATGTTCTTGAAATGAGATTGGTCATTTTTCTATTCTTTAGGATATTTTTACATGATTTCTTTATCTTCCTTAAAAAATGTTACCTGGGGGGACTCCCTGGTGGCACAGCGGGTTGAGCACTGCACTGTGAAGCATCCACAGCACAGCAGCGCAGGTTCGATCCCAGGCCAGGGAGGGACCCACCTGATGCAGCAGACCTCTCCTGTCTCCCTGCTGTTCCCCTCAGCAGTGTGTTTCAGTAGATCTGCCTGTTCTGCTCCCCACTCTGTCTCTGGTGAACCCTCTCACCTCTGGTGATTCTGGCCTGTACC
Organism: Galemys pyrenaicus; assembly: GCA_019455555.1. Classification (NCBI taxonomy): domain Eukaryota; kingdom Metazoa; phylum Chordata; class Mammalia; order Eulipotyphla; family Talpidae; genus Galemys; species Galemys pyrenaicus. The sequence continues at coordinate 6,302,501 of JAGFMF010011662.1, forward strand.
CCAGTTCTTGTGTGCATAAATAAATCTTTAAAAGTAGTTACCTGGCACTTTTTTGTGAATGTGGATTTATTTTAATGTTACTGATTACCTTTAATAAGAATCACAAAATCTCTACCTATCAGATTCTATCTGTCAATGTCCTGATTAGATTGTGCAGTGGTTTCATTTTTTTAAATCATGATTCTCCTCACTCTTTTCCCTTCAGATCTGATTCTAACAGTTTCCAAAGTAAGTACAACTTCAAAGTTTTCTCATTTAGTGCTCTATATTTCATTTTTCCTTACCTAGAACTTTCAATCTTTCTATTTGTAGATACTAGCATTTTCCTACTACTTTCTTTAAGGGTGATTTTCAGTTTTCCTGTGATAGGTAACAAACTCCACAAACTGTAAGGCTTTTATTTTCACTAAGTGTTTTTATAATACTGAGTCACGATCATGCCCTCTAATTTTGAACCCCAGTGAACGCTTGAAATTTACATTAACTCAGTGGGGGAACCTGTCACAATACCTAAATATATCAAAAATCTTGACATTTTATTTGTCAATTATACCACAGTGAAACTGGGGAGAGAGAGTAAATATAAGCACCATTTAGAGAAGGAATAAGAAAAAAATAAGAAAACAAAAAATGATTCTTTTTTTGTTTGTTTGTTTTGTATAGGTAAGGTGTCCGGACTATCACTTAAGTGGCCATCTTCTCTTCTTCCCTTCTAAATCTGATAATGCCTATTGGCTTCTGCTTAAGAAACTTGTTACAGTGATTTTAGAAAATCTGAGTCTAATAGAATAAGATATATTCGTTTTCACAGGCTGCCACAGCAAAATACTGCCGACTGGCAACTTATGCAACTGACATTTATTTTCGCACACTGCTGGAGGCTGAAGTCCAAGATCAAATTGCTGTCGCTACTGGCCCAGGCAATGCATTCTTGGACGTGACACCAACAGCACAGGCGACAAAAGAAATAACAGACACATGGGATGACTTCAAGCTAGAAACCTCGGCAGCACAAGAGGCCATCCACAGAATGAAGACAGCTTTTGAAACAGGAGCACGTATTTCTGAGCCACACACCTGACAACGGGTTAATAGCAAACATAAATAAAGGACTTCAACTCGATAGAAAAACATGATTAAAAGAAGACAAAGGAATTGATATTTCTCTGAAGGTGATAAAATGCACAACAGATGCATCATAGCCATATGCAAAGGGCTCCCACTGAATACTTGCTGGGGAAATACTAATCAAGCCCAAAGGAAATACCCTCTAACACTTGTTAGGACAGTTTTCATACAGAGAGACAGACATGTTGGCAAAGAAGCAGAGCAAAGGGAAACTTTGTGGGTTATTGGTGGGAACGTAAATGGTTTCAGCCACTATGGAAACCATTAAGGAGTTTTTCAAAAAATCTAAAAATGAAAGGTTCATATAATCCACCTTTGCATCTCCGAAGAAATGGAAATCAAGATTTCAGATAGATAGCTATAGTCCATTCATCTCATGTTTATTTGCAATAGCCAAGATATGGTAACAGCCTGAGTTACTTGATGGATGATGGAGAAAGAGCACACGAGAGAGAGAGAAAGAGAGAGGGGGGGGAGAGAGGTAGATTATTCAGCTTTAAAAGAAAATAAGTCTTGCCATTTATAACTACAATGATCAACTGGGAGAGACTTTTCTAAACAAAACAACTCTGACACAGAAGGATACAGAAGGATAAATATCACACAACCCCATCTGGATGATGAGCACACAAATTCAAGTGATACAAACGAAACGTAGAATGGAGGCTGTCAGGGGCTGGGAGAGAGGGGAGTGGAAGTTACCCATGAGAGTGCACGGTCCAGCCTAGTCAGTCCGGTGGGTGTGGGGGTGCACCTCACAGCCTGCAGTGCATAACACTCTTGCAAACATCCTCTCCTTACTTTATGGTGAACCAGACTATGTTCCATTAAGAAGACTTCCAATGGCATGCCACAGTTTACTGGGTGTGTTAGCAGGAAAACATCCTCTGAGCAAATGCATTACCAACATTTCCTGTGGATGATAAGATGTTAAAAGCAATCAACAAAGCCATAAAATACACAACCTAAGAAAACTCCAGATATCTACAGTCTTCCTCTAAAATGTACCCACGTTCTGCTTTCAACATCACCAGAGGGCGTTTCTCTGTGGACTCACAGCTGGAACCTGGGGTGAGGCGGGACACTGAATCCAAGAAGAGACAAGTACGGTCCACAGCTTGCTTGGTGATGACCATGCCTTGGTTTCCTGCAGGCATGTTACTGAAAATAACACAAATCAAGTGCTCTATGGTTCCTGGCAGGTGACCCATTTGACATCATCTCCCTGCACCGGCAGTTCAGCATCAAGGGTCTGGGAAAGCAGAGCAAGACTCGAGATTCTAGAAGTTTCTGTATGAATGACTTTTTTTTTTTTTTAAGATTTTATTTATTTATGCATATAAGAGCTGGGGTACAGGCCAGAGTCCAGGGAGGAGAGAGGATTCAACAGACAGTGGGGAGCAGAACAGGCAAAACTTTTGAAACACACTGCTGAGGGCAGCAGCGGGCGAGGCAGGAGAGGTCTGCTGTGCCCTGTGGGTCCCCTCCCTGGCTAGGGATCAAACTCGCACTGCTGTCACGATGCTTCACAGTGCTGTGCTCAAGTCGCTGTGCCGCCAGGAAGGCCCTGCTACTAGAGTATTTGGGGTGCCCCGAGTATCGATGCCAGGAAGGATGTTGCCATACATTTGAGTGACTTTCAGGAAGCTTCCAGAGATCAGCCTCTGCAAGTTTCCCAGGATTTTTGCCAACTTTATCTCCTTTATCTCCTGTTCACCAGCAGCCCTAGGGTTCCCCACAGAATCTGCGGCGGTCAGGCCATGCCGAGCCCTCCACCTCTTCTTTGCAGATGGAAATGGAAAATAGTACAAATGCATGCGGCAAACACTTTGGAAGAGAGTTTGGTGCTTTCTCACAAAACTAAACACACTCTTCCTACACAGTCCTGACACTTACCCACAGGAGGCAGAAACATGTCCACACAGAAGCCTTCTCCGAAGCAGTTTTCTCCATAAATGCCAGAACCTGGAAATGGCCAGGGTGCCCCTAGCAAGTGGATTAACAAACTGGTGCATCCAGACAGTGGGTCGCTACTTGGCGCTAGGAAGAAAGGCCACTAGCTCTGTGAAGACACGGAGGAAACTCAAATGCACGTGCCTGAGTGAAGGCAGGCGTTGGAAGCGTTACTTGCTAACTACTTTCCGACTCTGTGATGTTATGGAAAGCTACGGAGTCAGTAAAAAGATGAGGAGCTGCCTGGGATTGGGTGTGTGAGTGTGGGCGATAAATAGACAAAATGGGGAAGATTTTTAGGGTGGTGGGCGTGCTGTGTGAGATCATGGTGACAGTTCCGTGGCATTATACGCGTGTCTCCATCCAACGATGACACAACGCCAGACTGAGCTGTCTTGTGAGCCGTGGGCTTCGGTCAGTGTGGTGTATGGTGTCGGCTCCTCGGTTGTAATAAATGTCCCTCCCTACTGGAGGCTGGAATGGGGGAAGTTACATGTGGGGACTGGGGGACTCTATAGGAAATCTCTGGACGTTACCCTCAATTTAATAAGGAACCTTAAATGACAAAAGAAAGGGAAATCTTAAAACTTTAATTTTGCATTTTTATTAGGGAGAAAATAAAAAAAAAATGTGACTTTACAATGTTCTTAAAAGGACCAAAAAATAAGTCAGTGTGAGTTAGAAGATTATTAATAATAATAGACTGGAACACTCCCTGTGCTGCTCACCATTCTAAGTGGTTTGCGTTGTCTTCATTACAGTCCTGTGATGAAGGTGTTCCTGTTATACGTCCTTTCCAGATGAGGAAGTTCAGGCCTGAGGAAGCAGAGTGACCGGTCAAGGTCAGACAGCTTTCAGAAAAGGAGCCAGAATATGGCTTTGGGCATGGTTGGCTCTGAGCTCATCTGCCAGTGGCTAAGCTAATCCTACCCTGGAGGTGTTAACCATATTCGTTAGGTTAATTATACTTCTACGAGCCATGAGAGATGCCTTCCACAGCTCAGAATGTGATGGATTTTCATTGTCAGCTGACACACTTGAAAACCTTTTGACCATGAGTTTGGGTATGTTTTGGACTGTCAAGTGAGGTTCTGGGATATTCCAAACTGTGATTGTCCTGCACTAAGGACATAATTGGTCTATGCTTCAGGTTTCATCAAAAAGATGGGCATCCAGAGGTGCGCTGGGATGAGCCAGGTGAAGCCTAGTAAGTAATGAACAGAATGCCGGGGCTTGCTGGGAAACAGATGAACCTCAGCGATGTCTGCTGACCTTCATAAGCCAACCTGGTATTTTCTAGAAGTTACTGAAAAATTATGCTGCCTTTTTCTTGGGGTGTGATACCAGATTCATTTTCTAGGCTAACCCACTCACATTTGAGAAGATGTGTAGACAGTGGAATGAAAAGTTGGAGAGATCAGCTATATCTCAGGATACACATTGGAACTTTTTCTACTGTCTAAAAATGAGTGAAATCCTGAATGTTGAGATAGTGGGTGACACTCACGTCCACTTTTTGAAGGCAGTGGGGATTTTTAAAGACATGGCTAAAAGGGGATTATCACCTCCTTCAGGATGGGGGAAGCAGCGAGAGAGACCTTCAGTAATAGGTTTCTTTGCAAAATGAACAACAACCTTCAAAAAATGAAAGAGCAAAAACTTTATTTTACAAAATGATATTTTAAAAAATGAGATGCAGTTGATTTCCCAGCACCCCATGGGTGTGAGCTGGAGCTCTCATCTCCCCACCCTCCAGGGCAGCAGACTTTAGGAGACAGCGTTGGGGGTCGCCCTCTTAGACACTGATGGCCCCCTCCTGACTTGCTACATGTCCCAAATCACATCAAAACTGTCGAATATTGGAGAATTCTTGGAAAAGCTGGACTCTGCCAGGAGCTCGGGATCCAGGCAATGGAGGCAGAGATCTGCCCTCAACGTCAAGAAACCAAAATGCAAGAAGTTGGTGGGATCACATGAAGGTCAGGGCAGAAGACAGCAGAAGGAGCCACCAGTCCCCCCGGTGTTTCCAAGTGGGACAAGGAATTCTAAATTTTTCTTTGGGACAAATGGCCTCTAGAAAGGGTCATTTTGATGCAGTTGTCCTGGTAAAAACATTGCCCAAAGGAATGACTTCCCTGCACTCGAAGACCTCTTTGGTCAGGAGCTGGCGGGTGCAGGAGGCAAAGGGATCCTGGCCAGTAGGTGGCTGGGTTGAGGAAGAACCGGACGAAGACGCAGGTGCACAGACAAAGAGCTCTGGTGAGTGGGAACTCCCCCAGCCAAGGTGCGGAGGCAGAACACGCCTCATCCTCTGACCCCTCTCCAGTGCTGTAACCCGGAGGGGAGGGCAGAACGGGTGAGAGTAAGAATGGAGAAGGGAAGAGCAGGCCGGGGCTCCCCTGGCGGTGTCGGCAGGGGTGGGACAGAGATGTCTGATGGATGACGGATTAAAGTTACGTGGAGTCCAGATCAGAATTGAAATGACCAGAGAGCTAGTGATTTCCCCAGGAGACCCCTCAGGGTCAGGAAAGGGAGATTTGATAAAATACATTTCAGGACCATGGTGGTGGAAAATGAAGCTGTTTATATTCTAATGAGATCGGCCCATCTAAAAAGCTACTTGCATTTATTCTTTCCGGAGGTTTAAACCAAGCCACAAGAATTTTTAGAAAAATCAAAACACTTTCCACACTCTTCCTGCTCAGTGAAGAATTATATTAACGTTCCAAATACTTCTCTTAATGACTGTTGCACGGAAGCGATCACAGAGAAGTCCCCGATGGATGGAGAATGGACAGACAGACTGTTTCGCAGCGATGGTTTTTGATCAGTGCCTGAGGTGACAGCGATGCCCTTTCATGGCCCATTTTGCTGTGTCTTTCAGGCAAATTTCACGATTTCTGCAAAGAGCAAATCACCAGGAGTGCCAGGGAAGCCACAGACTGTGACTCAGCGGCCCTCGCAAGGAGCACTTGACACAGGCCCTCTCCTGCCTGGCTCACTGGTTTCCAGACGCTGCTGGACTCTGACCTCAGAGAAAGACCTGTGGGGCAGGTCAGCGTGGGGTGTGCCACTGCACAGTGGGTGGCGGTGGCCTCTTGGGGGCCGCCCAGCTACTGTGATCTCACCTGCCCTTCCCCCACCCAGCCCCTGCTGAGGTTGCTTCCAATCCCCCACCCCCGGGGGCGTTGTCTTGCCAACCAAGCAAGCTGACATTTTCCTCTTGTTTGCCTGAGCCTTTGGAAAAGGTTCTTGAAGGGCACCTGCAGAGGCAGCAGGCCCATCTCGTGGAAAAGAGACTCAGCGAAAACCCTAGAATGTCCCCTCCCAGCCTCTGCAACTCACAACAAAAATAAAAAGTTAAAAGGGGCTGGATCTCTGGGGAAGCAGTAGAGCAGCCGTCGCATAAGGGAAGGATTCTACTGAGTAGATGTGCTTGGCCCAAAGGCTAAGCTGAGCCCGGAGGCTGGAGGACACTCCTCAGCTGGTTCTCAGACTGCTGAAACTAGCAGGCTAAGCAACTTTTTAAATAGTTGCTATGTAGTTTTTGTTAATATCTATGTTAGAAAGCACTGGGGGATGACATAGGGCTTAGGAATGGCATTTATCTGTGTGTGTGTGTGTTTAGAATAAATGCAAACAATATATAGATATACTCATAAAAATAATACCAATGTTTCCGTCTATGCATTTACCTATCGTGCTTTATTTATAAAGCTCATCCATCCGTGTGTGCATAGATGCATATACTTAACCTCTCTTTTTCTAAAGAAGGGGGGGGCCTCCCTGGTGGTGCAAGGGGTTGAACACTGCATTATGAAGCATTCGCTCATTTAAATTAGATGTATGCTACTACCTTAAAATACATAAGCTGTGCTATTTTTATGAGGGGCGTCGCCCCTACCTGAGGGGTGACCTTGGCATTCTGGACTCACTTTCAGCAGTGCTATAAGGCATCCGATTTGGGGGCCGTTGCCTGTGACTTGGGTTCTCTTCCAATGGCGTCCTGCTTCGGGGGCCTTCTCGCTTCTGTTTCCCCAGATGTGTCATCAGCTCTAGACCAGCATTTTATAAATTACTTCTCTAGAGGAAGAAACCCTTTTGAAGCGATTCTAGCAAAATGCATGTTTCTTTTCCTAACTGGAAAAGATCCAGCCTCAGAAAACAGCCTTGCCCACACACAGTCCTGTCTGAGCCGGAAGACCAGGGAGCTCTCTGGCTGCGAGGGTGGCCTCCAGGCTGGGGCGCGAGCGCGCAGACTTCGCAGCCTGGCTGGGGCGAGGGGGTCATCCGCGCGAGGTGGTCACATCGGGGAACTGCTGGTCAGGCTCAAAACCTGTCAGAGGAAAACGCGTGTGTCCAGAAAGTGCAGCCTGCGCGGGCAGAAGCTGCAGAAGCAACAGCTCCTCCTGCATCTAGGCCGGGGTGTGGGTTGCAGGTCCCGTGCCGCCTGGTTGCTCACCGGGTTCCCAGAGGGGGCCTGACGTGCGCTGGGCCGGGCCAGTCGGAGCCCAGGGTCGCCACTGTCCCTTAGGAAAAACCCGACCCTCGGTGTCAAAGGAAAGAGACTTCCCGGAGCAGTGTGTCCTGCAGGTCCGGGCCGGTTCTAGCGGTGAAGGGTCGAGCCTGCAGGGCCTCTGCCTGTGATAACAGCACAAATGAGGCCCGCGGGCGGGGGCACAGCGGGCTTGGGACTGGTCGCCTGGCTGCTGGCTCCCCACAGGACTGCGCCCAGTTTGTTGGAAGTATCTGGAACAACGCCTGTTGCTTCGCGGTTGTCCTCGTCGCCAGAGCCTCCGTGGGCGGCGTCCAGGTGTGCGCCCCTGGTCCCACCTCGCAGGAGGGTTTTGAGGGGAACCCCGGCAGAGCCTCAGCTTGGGCAGGACCTCTTCTTGGAGAAGGGGCCGCAGGCGTGGTCTCGGCAGGGTGGACGCTCACCTCTGCCAGTCAGGAGCCCTGCTGCTTCTCTTGCTCCTTCTTTACCTGATGTCAGTGTAGTCGGTAGGCAGAGATACGGGCCCTGGAGCGAGAAAAATCGCCCGGGGAGATGTTAACACAGGAAACAGAAAAAATGTGGGAACAGAGCAGGAACGCGCCTGCGGTCACCGAGGAGGGTCTGGGCCGTCGGGCACAGAGCGGGAAGGGCCTTCCCATCTGGTGTCAGGAACCCTGTTTATTTCAAAGCGCGGTAGGAGAGAACAAATATTTGAAGGTAGATGGTCTTAAAATGCCAAGTGCGCACTCCATGGCTTTTCAAAGCTGGCAGCTTATGCAGATGTCAGAGGCACCTGCTCCGGTTACAGTCTGCAGAAAACCTAATTGAAGGATGCAACGGTGTGATTAGCCGGAGTCCCTAAGACTTGGTTTTTAGAGGGAGGACGACCGACAGGGGAGCCGCCATCAGAACCCCCCTCGCTCCTGTGCAGGTAGAAGACATGCCACAGGCGTCACTTTAAAGACTGTGTTAAAACACAGTGGTTTCCTAGATCAGGCACTGAAACAGAAAGAACAGGGCGGGAAAGCAGTGAATTCGGAGAGTCTGGCGTTCAGTGAGTAGTGCTGTAATAGCACCCTGCTGATGCGCTGGGCCCGGGCAGCACGAAAGCACTGGACCTGGTATGAGTTTCTTAGCTTGACAGATGCACCGTGATTCTGCAGCTGCGGCTGTCAGGGACGCTGGTGAACTGCTGGCAAGGACTTCCAGCCAACTTTGTGACTTCTCCGTATGTGGGCAATTATTCTGCAGAGAACATTTACTTTTAAAAGTGGGGACTTTGGGGGCCTCCCTGGTGGTGCAAGGGGTTAAGCTGCAGCACTATAAAGCATCTACAGTCACCACAGCATGAGTTCTACCCCCGGCTGGGGAGGGGACCCACATGGCACAGCAGACCTCTCCTGCTTCCCCGCTGTTCCCCTCAGCAGTGTGTTTCAGTCAATCTGCCTGTTCTGCTCCCCATTCTGTCTGGTGAATGCTCTCTCACCCCTGCATCTCTGGCTTGTACCCCAGTTCTTGCATGCATAAATAAATACATCTTTAAACAAATGGGGACTTTGGAAGAAGCCTCTGAAAAACTGAATAAAATCATCAAACTTATTTATTTTATTTCCCTTATTATTTTTATTTTAAACGGTAGTATTTAATAGTGGGGTAAAACAAGAAAAGGATCTCAAAATACTGTGAAAGTCCATTTTGGAATTATGTACATTTGGGGGTTTTCGAGTACATGCCAAGGAATCTTACGCATAATTTATAAATCCACTCGTCATTAAATCTCTCTGAACCTAACGTTTTAGAAAATACTTTATGGTGAAATACTGTAAATTATACATGCAAAGCAAACACACTCTTGAGGGATTGCACCTCGGAGAATTCGCGTAAGGAAGCAGTTGATAGGTAGCTGATGAGCCTGAGCCACTCACCTGCAGGGAGCAGGAGGCTTTTCCTGGCGCTGAGCTCTGCCCTTTCCATGCAACCACATTGTCTCAGCTACCACGGGGTTCTTGTAGATCCTTGTGCACTGTTCCTGCCCATCTTGACGTCAAGAATGACTGTGTGTCAGAAATGCACTTTTGGAAGTACACTGTGAATCCTGCCCTCTTGTATTTGTGACCTTTAGAAAGTATCGCTCAACTTTCTTGCACACTGCTCACATCTTGGTTTGTCTTAATCTAAATTTTTAAAGATTTGCTTTATTTACTTATGCGCACAAGAACTGGGGTGCAGGCAGAGGTATGTGGGTGAGGGTATTCGCCAGAGACAGAGTGGGGAGAAGAACAGGCAGATCCACTGAAACACACTGCTGAGGGAGCAGTGGGGAGACAGGAGAGGTCTGCTGAGCCATGTGGGCCAGCGCCCTGGTCAGGGATCGAACTCACGCACTGGAACTTTAACTCCTGCACCACCAGGTAGGCCCCTTAATCTGCCTTCATAGAGTATAATAGCTATAATTACATTGGTGCTTTCATACCAAAATGTCTTATTAAATCCTTACAACACCAAGGAGTTAAATCTCACTGACATCAGATACTAGATGGCCTATTTAGGCATCAGCCAACTCAAGGTTCATACCTGTATGTTGATTTTTGATTTTAAATCTAGTTATTCTGATTCTGTTTATAACAGCTAAACATCTTGAGTTGATGCTATGTTTCATATTCTTTTGTTTATTGGAATGCTGGGAAGCTTTCAAATGGACATCTAAAAGCTGTGCATATCCCCTTCAGTCATCAAAACATTTCAGGTTCAAATTGGATACAAATTTGAATGGGATGTTTTGCAAAATGGTGCATTTTTTTCCCTGAATTTTGAAATTTTCCCTATAAGAGAGATGAAGTAGTTGAAGTAGAGAAGGAGAAATGCAAGTATTTTATTTGTTGTTTTCTGTGTGGCTATCCTTTTTTTTTTTTAAGAATACTTTTGCTTTAATGACTTTCTCATGGAATTTCACCCAACTTTGAATAACATCATTAAATCATAAGTGAGAAATATATGCCAAAACTAGTATTTAAGACAGTTTATTAATTTTTAGGACTTTGTGATATTTGAAAGACATGAGGGTTAAAATATTACCTTACTCTAAATACTGTCCATGTCTCAAAAGATTCCAAGTGTTTGGGATTCTGTGACAAATTAGTGTGTGGCTTGACATTTGCTTAAATAAAAGGAATAACATGGTAGAAACTCAAGTTTATGACTTTTATTATAAATTTTCACTTTTTTATAGAGAAATATAAAAATGAGTTAATTCTATATTTTTGGAAAATTCTATATTAAAATAAGAAAGAAAATTGTACCTGTCACATGTCCATCTCTCATTCATTTTTATTTATTTTTCTTTTTAGTGCTCTCCCCCAGCCGTGGCCTTAACTCTGAAGTCTTCTTAAAAAGATGAAATAACTGTTACTTCATTTTTTTGACTTGCTTTTTACATATCTTTTCTGTGGTTGATTGAACAGTGTGCATTTCAGTTTGTTTACTCCTCTAATTTATATATATATATATACACGCACACAATTATTCCTACAGTAAAAGCAATTCACATGAGATCTGCACTCTTAACAAGTTTTAAGTGCACGATGCACTGTTATCAAGAGCAGTTTGCACAGTAGATCCTAGTACTTCACCATCGTGGCACCCCTTGCACACCAGCACCCCAACTTCTCCACCCCAGCTCCTGCAACTATCCTCCCATTTGGCTTTACCTGCGCGTGACTCTTCAAGTCCTTACAAAGGAAAAACAGGCCATATTTGTCCTGCAACAAGGTGCAGAAATCTTCGTGAATCATTGTCTGATTTCTCTTTAACCGAGTGAGTGCTGTGAATATTACTCTGTACAGATATAGATGGCAACCCTGAAGATCGGTGGCCTCCCAGCCCCAACTTCTCACACACACACACAAACACACACACACACTGCAGCATCCTCACAATCTCTCACCATTGCTGCCTGCTTTCTATAGCTGCTGTAGCAAATGGCCATAAATTGAGTGGCTCAGAGCGACAAAAATGTCTGATTTTACCGTTCTGAGGATAAGGCGCATGAATAGGCTGGCAGGCACACAGCCTCCAGGGCACACAGCCTCTCCCTGCGTCCTGCAGACGCAGGCGGCTCACATCCCTAGGCTCCAGATCCCAGCCCTCTCACTTCGCCCCCGCCTCACATCTCCTTCCCGGGACAGCTTGCTCACTGGCTCCCTCTAATGACAACTCTTGTGACTGCATCGATTCCATCCAGAATATCTGGGGAAATGTCCCCACTTCAGGAGGCTTAACAATCCCGCTGCAAAGTCCTTTTGCCATGTGAGTTGCTGTATTCCCAGCTTGGCCGATCCGGACAGAGGCAGCCCTAGGAGGCCGCCACTCGGCCCCATTCTGCGAAGTGCAAATTTGAAAGAAAAATGTCCCAACCCTCTTTGATGACTAACTTCATTCATCCTCTACCTATGGTCTCCTGATTGTTTACTGGCATTTTACACAAAATCCAGGACAGGCTGTTTGTAGCCCCCGAACCACCCTGTTTGTTCAGCGTTTCCTAATCCTGTTGCTTCCTTCTGCCTGGAATGCATTTCCAGTCGTTTTCTAGCAGACTAATTCCTACTCATCCGTGTTTTATTTTAATTACAAAACATCTTAGGCATATGGAAAGTTACAGAAAATAACAGAACAGACCCCCAGACTCCTGCCCAAAAATTAAACAGATGTTAGCACTGTGCTGTGTTCACTTCCAGTTTTTCTATCTACTTTTTAGAAAAATGAAATGTTGCAGGTCCCGGGGAGCCTGTTACCTCCGCTCCTCCCCAGCATCCTCCGGTGAACACTGAGCTGATGTTTATCATCCACACGGTTTCTATTTATTTATTTATTTTTTTAAAGATTATCTTTTTTTTTTGCACATGAGCTGGGGTACAGGTCAGAGGATCGAGAGGTGAGAGAATTCACCAGAGACAGAGCAGGGAGCAGAACAGGAAGATCGACCGAAATGCACTGCTGAGGGAAGCAGCGGGAGACAAGAGAGGTCTGCTCTGCCATGTGGGTCCCCTTACTGACTGGGGATCGAACTTACGCTGCAGTATCTGTGGAAGCCCCACAGTTTGGTGCTCAACCCCTTGTACTACCAGGGAGGCCCCAGATTCCTTTTTTTTTCTTCCGCAAAAATCCAGATCAATGAATGTATTTGTTTGCAATTTTATGTTTTCACTCAACTTTATGCTGGTGTAAGACCTGATGTGTATTGACACACACACTGACTTGAATCCCTTAGAAAACTACACTATAGACACAAAACACAACCTGCTCACCCAAAGTGTATTGAACAAGAGTTAAGAAATTTCTCAATTTTTGCTGTTATAAAGGGAACTGTACTGACATTAATGTGGAAACCTGATGCTGACTGGCTGTTTCTCCAGGGAGGCAGAACTTTCTACTCCACTTAATACTGCAGCTGTTTTATAAGGTAGATGGGCTAGCTTATTTTCCTATATCTTAGCATAATTTTGTATTATGTGATTTTCCTAAAAGAAATAATCTAATCATCACGAATAGGTATGAATTTGTTAATTACTGATCATAATCATCTCCCAGTGGGGTTAAAGTATTTTTATTTGTCTTTCGGTTTCTTTGGTCTATAAGCAGAAATCAGTGTAGAAGTTCCTGTTTTGTTTGTGCCTTATTTAAGAAATCATTCAGACTTGAAGTCATGGAAAAAGGTACTCTAAAATCTTTCCTTCTAGATATCACATCTTCTAAATAACCCATTTAAACATGTGTTTAACATGATGTGTGATTATATACAGTTAAATACATACAAATATACATGTTTTTCTAGTTGTGGACTTCATGTTTTAAACCATTTGTCTGATTTTCCTTATGCTCATGGCACATATTGTTATTCGCTTAATCACTTTATTATGCTCAGTTAAAAAATGGCTGTCTTTATCATTTTCATCCTCTTCCTTTTCTCCTTCCTCGTCTCCATTTCTACTAATTCTGCAGTTTTTATATACCTATTTTATAGCATCTAGTCTGTTTTTATACAGAAATTTTATTTCAATGTTTTCATTTTAATTATAATCTTAAGATACTTATTTCACAGTTTTTTGTTTTTTTTTTATATTGTCTGCCATCATCTAGAGAATTTGGAGAGCCTGCCTGTCTCGGCTGTGCTACTGAACATTCCTGACTGTTCAGTGAATGACTGAACAGCCCAGAACAGAACAGCCCAGTGAATGACTGCCTCAGAATGACTTTGTTCATTCTTTCCTCTCATCCCTTATTTTGGGGTTCTCGAGCAATGCAGGTGGTGTAACTCTGAAGTCCAAAACATAAATCTTAGAAATCCAAATTTAAAATTATCATGGAAGAATTTTTCCCTATCTGGGCTTTAATCAATGCTGATTAGTCCTTACTTATAAGATTTGTTTTTTCTGGCTCATAATTTCTACAAAGGTGTAACATTTTAAGAATCAAGATAGGTTTGGAGATTTTTTTCCTCATTACCATCTTATGTAACTGCAAAGTCTTAATTTCTCCTCATTTCTTGTAATTAAAAGCCAAGTCCTTAAATTGCTAATACATACACATGCACACACACACACACGCACACACAGACACACACCCCTATGGCACCCAAGATGTCAACTCACAAACTCACACCAAGCCTCTGTTTTACAGTCTGAGATCCTTTTGCTTTTCTGCCACTTTGCATTTCTTCCTTTACTGTGTTTGTTATTCTCAACCAGATCTTTTTGTGCTGAAACACAACTGTTTCAACTATTATATATTTTATCACATTGCCAGAACAAAGAGAGATCACATTCATTGTTTATGATTTCTTTCCAACATTATTTCATTTTAAAAGCCATCTTCATCTATGTAATTATTGTATCACCTTCTGGAAAAAACCCTCAGTTGGAAAGGCATGGTGCTGGATCATGAAGTTGGTTAGCTTTAGACGACACAAGGCAGTTTTTTCAAAGGGTTCATGTGACATAAATGCCAGTGTCTTTTTCCCCATTAAGCTGGAAAATATGACTTTTTCCTATGTGGTGTCAGATTTTCACAAGCAACTCTACACAGCCATTTTCTTTATAAATAATGATCATAGTTCCAAACAATTAAACCAAAATCATATGACTCTTTGCTCACAGTCTTCACAAATGCTATGGATGAAATTCCAAGGATTATGTGTACATTCTGGAACAAATCTTTCGATGAGAAGAAGGAGTTGGGGATTGGCTAGGCCTGGCTGTGTGCCTGATCTCCGGTGGGGCTGGGGGGAGGCGGCCGACTCTGCCAGCTACGATGAATAACCCACGAAAAAGCCACGTTGTACTTGACGAGAGCAAAGTGCCACAACTGTGAGCACCGGCGTCCACAGCACTTCTCTGATTCCTACAGACAGAGCTGTGGCTTCCCGGAGCTCCCGACACATCCTGCACG
Organism: Galemys pyrenaicus; assembly: GCA_019455555.1. Classification (NCBI taxonomy): domain Eukaryota; kingdom Metazoa; phylum Chordata; class Mammalia; order Eulipotyphla; family Talpidae; genus Galemys; species Galemys pyrenaicus. The sequence goes on from JAGFMF010011662.1 coordinate 6,317,520, forward strand.
GCCGGAGACTCTCACAGCATCGCGCCACTCGATTATTGATACCGATGTCACTTCTACTCTTCCTTGAGGTCAGAAAATACTTTGTTCCATACATGAAACCATAGTCATTTGCAATTGTATCAAAAGTGGCTACAGGAGCAAGGACAAAGAGAAGAAGGAGGAAGGGAGATATGGAGAAGGAGGAGAGAGGCTTTCGCAAGAAAGGTGAAATGATTTCCAGCATCGTAGCAAGCTAATGACGGAGTTGCAAGCAGGCCCCAATTTCCATAAAACCAGCCGACTGAACATCTTTGTAATATGTGTGTTCCTAAGTGACAATAGAGAAATAATCATAATGCTGGTGAAAAAAAACAAAACCAAAACAACTTAATGAAATTGAAAAAAAATTCATCTGCTTTCTCTTTTATTTGAATAATTCATGAAGAACATTTATTTTAAATGTTTTGAGAACTTACGATGTCATCATTTGGTTTTAAGCTCCATTTCTTTGCCAACCTCTCTCGTCTTTCTTTGCCTCAATTATCTTCAGGTTGTTCTCCAAAAAGTAGAAACACAGGTGTGCACACCCAGGCCTCAGCTCCTCACATCAGCATGTCCAGGGAAGGTGTGGCTCTCCAGTGGGAGCTGCCATGGAAAAAAGGGCAAGACTAACATTCAGAATGACCGATAAACACAGCAGGGAATCCCATGGACTGTCCAACCTTTCCCCTAGGTTGGAGCTTGCTTTAGGTCTTACTTCATGCAGAGGCCCCAGAGCTGCAGATGGGACCAATTACCCAACACACCACGTGGCCCACAAAATGAATTCTTGCTTGTGAAGAAGAAACATGGAGGACTCCGCAGGAAGGCAAACAAACAGGAAGTAGAGAGAGCACCAAACCCAACTTCCTCCATCAGAGCAGAAGACGCTCCGTGAGGCAGATGTGGTGGCTTATCTGTTTATGCCCAGTCGGAGTTCGTATTGGCCACTGAATGGCACCTTGCTGTGGCTATTTCTACTAATTTTCTCATGACATGGCAGACCAGATTCTATTTTAACTTTTTTTCTGTTGAAAGTGTATTCTCACAGACTTGGTGAGATCCCCCCATGTGGTAGGGAAATCACACATGATGATTTAGACCTTATCACATATTTATTTTGTGCAAGAGAATTAATTCATAAAGCAGTCACTGGGACCCGATGTGATATCTTGTAGATGTGTGTGAACACGCCGTCTGTTGCCCTGTTAACTTCTTTCCCCTCTGCGTGTTCTGTGCTTGAATTCTCCTCATTTCTCCTCCCACCAACACACTGAATCTGAATTCGAAGGCCTGGTTTGGAGTACTTGATTCTGCACACCTTCTCTGAGAAAAGGAAGCAATTAATAAACGTATAAGTTGTTTCTCCCCCTTGCAAGCTCCTGCTGGGCTCGTGTAAACTACAACGCTGTTTATGTCAACAAAGTACAATCAGCAACAGGATAATCCACATGCTATTATCCAGACTTAACTGCCACAGATTCATTTCTATTTGGTAGTTTTGAAAACTTGTCAATAAATGGCAGCCAGGAGGGCTCTGAGCTTAAGCAGATGTGACGCTGGCCCGCACCCAGCTCCTGAGGTGGCCAGGCCAAGGTTCCCAATCTGTGACCTTATTCCATTCCAGGACGAGGGGTGTGGTGATCCAGAGGGCTCTCTCACTCTCTTTTGGCTCTTTTTGCTACGGATGTGCAATCCCCTTGTTTTAAATTTCTCTTCATTTTTTTTCTCTCTATTAGACATTTTCTTTCTTGGATCTTCATGGAAGGAAAGGAGAGAAGTGATTTTTCTTCAATTCCTGAGGGAAAATAGGATGGGGAGATACAATGTCGCTTGGAAATAAGTCCAAAGTGAGTCATAATGCCTTACAGATGTCCACAGCTTTGGTGTGCCTTGACTCAAGTCTCAGAATGGCCCGGGAGATTAGGGAACTCGTAAAACTGAAGAGACAAGTATTATCACATGGGGGTAGGAGGCAGAGGCGGTCCCACATACCTAGGCCCATGACAGTGACCGGGACACAGCTGTCTCCTACGTGTTGTCTCCTGGGTCTGTGGAAGAAGGGAGGCTCCTGCATTCACAGGCCCAGCTGTACAAGGAAGGGATGAGGTAACGCACAAGGTGGATTTTGAGCCGTGGCCCCAGGTCCCGCACCGCCTTGTGTGCTTGCCTCTATTTCCTGCAGCAGCTCAGTTAAGAATAGCAGCACCAGGCGCGACCCGGGTGGCTGACTACAAAGCTGGCTGCCTCTGTCACTGCTTATTCTCCCTCACAACACAAGATACCAGTTAAATGTCTGTTTCCCAGACTCCGGTGTTGGAGCCTTGGCTACTTGACACAGTCGTGACCTCTCAGACAGTTGGGAGTAAATTGCACCTGCAGGGTGCATTCTAGAGACGTTTTCTCCTTAAGAAATAGCAGTCATAACTCTAAGCTGAAAGGGATACAAAAGAAACGTATGCGTCTTTGCAGTCAGATGGAAAAACAGCCCCTGGATAGCCACTCACCCCATTCATCATCCTTCTGCATATCAAGTTTCAAAGCCTAATTGCAGAATGGTCTGAGAACAAGGGCCACACCTTCCCCATAGCCACCCACACATCCATCTACGCATCCTGTGTTTATTCACCGCCAGGCAGACTACTGGGGGCCCCAGCAAAAGCACCCTGGAAGCCACTCTACAGTATCACAGGAGGTGGCTTAAAAAGCGCTTTGCTGGCAGGACCAGGCAAGGGCCAGCAAGAGACGAGAAGCAGAGATGTCACCCCTGCTTCATTTATCCTCGGAGACAAGTGACCCTGACGTGGGACCCCACTGGCTACGTCACCCCTCACCGCTCAGAACTGGAGGGAGGAGCCGGCCACTTGGCAGGGTCTGCTTGGCTGCTGTCTTCATGAGCGATCTCGTGAAGTAGGTTCCCAGCACCTGGGGACTCAGCACTCATGGGACTAAGCCCTGGGCAAAGGACTGAAGCCACCACCCAGTGGAAATCAGCTAGGGGTGCCTGTCCTCATGCTGCAGGAGATGGAAGCCCCCACCACTGGACTAGTCATGAGGCTGCCCAAATGACTTCTGGACAGTCTTGCACTGAGTCCTGGGATTTTCCCTTCTCCGAGATAAAATTAAACTTCGTCCAATACTCAGGGACTCACTGTATTCCACGTATGGATGGTTTCAGCTTTCAGTCGATGTTTTAGGTGCTTGGGAGCAATGGATAGAAACGAGGTAGGAATCTAATTTTAGTGCAACAACAATTTTGTTCAGATGAAGAGTTACAGAGTTCATCTCTTGGAGTAAAAATGACCCATAAAGATGAATTAATCCAGAAGGATTCCAGAATCTTTGAGAAAATTGATGCTGTCCACATAATCTAACAGAAGTCAAGTTTTGATTGGACTTTATGGCAGCATTAGCTTGAATAGAATGACGGTGCTACTTCAGAAACGCTTCCTTAATTGGAGAGAGATGATCTTTGTGTGATGCTGCCAAAAAATGCCCAGGGACTCCCAAGAAGTGAGATCAGATGGTTGGAAATATTATGAATACATTAAATACCCATTTTAATGCATCTAGATTAGTGAAATATCTATAGCTTATGCAAAAAATGAATTTCTACAGGTCTTCATTTGCATTTACAAGTTCTGCTAATTCTGGTCCTTTCATAGACTTAATATAATACTGGCATACACCAGACATCTTCCTAAGTTTTCATTTGGGCATGGTACGTACCTTTTTGCATCAGTGCTGTTTAACTTACACATTCATATACAAGGAAACAGTACGTAATTTTATAATTAGATAAAAACACTCCCATTTATTATAAATAGCATGAGCACTCAAAAGATCAGCAATACATTTTCTATGGTAATATAACAGCTCAGGAGCTAAAGTAAAATTTGTTTCATATAAAATTGCAACAATTCTTTTTATCAATCCACAGTTTTCCTAAAGGAATGCTTTTGTGTGGTATACCAACCACTTCATTTCCTTTAAAGTCTTTGACAAATGCACAAGTCTCCTTCCATTTTCTATGGAATATACATTTTCAATGGAGAAAAAAACATAATCTCAGGGTAGCCAAGACTCAAGCTATTGTGTGTGTGTTTGGACTTACTTCCTTGAGATTCTCCAAACAGCTAATGGAATCAGCACATTTATGGATTCAGAAGTACAACAAATTATGGGTGTTGGGAAGTATGCAGTAGATTTATTCATTCAAATGAAAGCTTCCCAATAATCCAGGCTAAATTATTAAAGAGCACATCATAAATGAGTGACATATTTATAAATATGGCGTAGGTATAATCAAAACTATTAAATAACCCATTTAAAAGCCATTCTATTGCAAAAAAAAATAGCATCTGTATTTCACTTCAGTTGCTCTGTTAACCTATACTCATATTTAATTCTGATGTTCCTAAGTAAGAATAAAAACTATAGAGAATGAGAAGATGGCTTCTAATTCTTTTATCAACTATGTAAGCTAGCAGATTTAGGGCTGTGGGTAAAAGTATAGCTAAGTAGGTGGCTGAGTTTGTTTTACAGAGAAACAACATATTTTCAACTAGACATAGAAAAATAGAAGGTAAGTAGACAGAATATATATGCATATATGATCTCTAGTAATGTTATATGATTAATATTTATTAGTTCTATTTAAAATGACTCCTAGGAATATACCCAAAAGACACAAATACACTGATTCAAAAAAATACCTGCACCCCTATGTTTATAGCAGCACTCTTTACCATAGGGAAGACCTG
>JAGFMF010011662.1:6322716-6506061 GCA_019455555.1 Galemys pyrenaicus
TGCACTGGTGAGATGGTGATGGGGAATACATGGGGATTACAATTAATGGCAAGTATATGTAAATTTTAAAATATTTTAATAAAAGAAAAAAAATAAAATGACTTATTAACATTTTATCTTTAAATTATATAATCATAACACATTTTTTAGAATTATTTAATTGCATAATGCTCTTGCTAAAAGCTTTTTTACAAAGAACACTTTAAATGCAATAATTAATTTTTGTGAATTTCTTAGTTCTACTAACTTCTAAAATTTTTGGTGTACTAATAACAAGAGCAATCCCATATTAATGTTTATATGAATTGTATGTTTATATAAAATTGATAACACAAATAATAGCTTAATTGACAGACACGCATTTGCCAGCAGTCATTTCAATTAGTGTATCAAATTGTGAGTGATTTGGGTTAAAGAAATCTTTCGGAAACAAAAGTTGAAGGTACTATGCTTTAAAAAATAATTTTTCATTGTATTCCTTTATATTTGTTAGAATTTTCTCTTTATAAAATACATTTCTCCAGTACTCTGGTGCATCTGAACAGCTTTCAAAGCCCTCTAGAAGCACAAAATGAGCCAATTTCAATAGTTCTCAAATACTGCTGAAGATAAATGTGCAGCAGCTATAGATTCACAAAGGCTATTTCACATTTAAATGCCCCAAAGAGTTTGTTTTTCCATTTTCCCTAAGAGACAATTCCTGCTGAAAGGCTTTAACTATCACCAGATTTTGGATGGCAGTCAACCTAAATTTTCTCTTTATTAACTTGGAGTGATTCAGACTTTCTGATCTCAGCCCAGCATTACTGCTCCAGCCTTGATATTTACATCCTGTAAGTACTTGTAAACAATTACCATATCCCCTACTTAGTTGTCTGTTAGCCAAGCTAAACAGATTGAGCTCTTTTAATCTTTTCTCATAAATCAATCTCTCCATTCCCTTAATTACTCCTGATGTTCAGTTTTGAGCTTTCTCCAATATGCTCATCATATTTCTAATACTCAGTTTCCCAGAACTGAAGTAGTTCCTTTTTTAATGGACGTATGTTCAGATTGTGCTTATTCAATTGAAATAACTGCAGCGAAAGATGTTTTCTACCGCCTTCTCTTCTCTATGGTTACGCAGAAGAAAACAGGTCCATCAGGACGTGCATCCTCAAACAGATCCCTTTTTCACTCTTCATGGCCTGAAGCCAAAGCACAGGGCTGGCATATGAGATGTGAAGGGTAATGACTTTAAGATTACACGGGACGAGTGAAAAATCTGTTCCTCCATGAGAGAAAAAAGAGTGTTTTGCGATGGATGTAGGAGGGTGTGTTCGTTTTCAAAGGCTAGATGTGTGAAGCCGTTCCCCTTAGATCTAAGACCTTTGGAGCTTAGCACACAAACAGTATGCTTTAAGAGAAGGAGACTAGGAAACAGTGGGCTGGACCGGGGGTGAGTAAGAGCAGCCTGTGAAGACTCCATGAATTCACTTCATCCTCTGGGTACCCCCAGGAAGGGGAGCTGACCAACATGAGGACCAGAAGGAGCTCACAGGCCATGAACATCACGAAGATGGCAACTTCCCTTCAAGACTGTGGATGGGGTTAAAATATGTCCTGGAATTTCACATATGAACAAGACTACAAGAGGGTGATGGACTCAGGCCTGGCAGAGGATAAGGTGAGAGAGCCTGGGGCATTGGGAGGATTACAGGGCAGGGAGAGGACCACCGCAGAACCCCCAAACCTGTCCCCTTTAAATGGGTTCTGCCACCTGCCGCATCAAGACAAACACATAAGGCTTTTAATGGAAATGAATTGTAATACAATTAGTAAGCAATATAGGAAGGCAAAAAATATAGTATGTGTGTGTGTATGGGGGGGGGGGTTGGTTTGTGACCGGGCTTCAGAATCTACTCTTCTCCTTTTAGCTCTGTGACTTCATTTTCACAATCAAGCCCCAGGGCTGTTTCTCAGCACCATCTGCCCTTGGGCGACAGGAAATCAAGTGTCCTTTAAGTGTTGCCAAGGAAACTTCTGACCTTAACCTTGTGCCTGGAGGTGATGGTTAAATTGAAGAGAGTCTGCCATCTTTTTCCTTCCAAAAGCATGGCACTTCTCTCACACAGGTTAATCCCGGTCCTCAGAACAGCCAGTCTTCAAAACAGCCTCCTCATACCTCCCAGGCTGTCCCCTGGAACCCACCGCCGCTGACTTCTTGGTGGCTGTGCAGGTGAAGTATGTTGTGGGATCAAATCTCGTAACGCCAGCTAAAGGCTCCTGCTGTCTCCCACAGGTAGATGACCTAATTCTTAAACCTCATTCCGAAGACTGATTCCTCTAGCTGTTCCTGGCACCATGTTCTTCAGACTTATTTCCCTAGAGTAGAATCTGAGACAGGGATTCTAGGGCAAGTAGTTCACTGGAAGGTGATTCCAAGAAACTCTAGAAGGGTTGTGGAAAAGTGAGACTGTGAAGACAGCACAGTTCATAAAGGTCTGTGCAGTGCTTGGGGAGACAGAGCAGCAGGAGCGTCATCCCACAGAGGGTCCCCCGAAGATGGGCCACCTGCACCACAGTGATCCCAGCGGAGAGGAGGACGGCTGAAGATTGTATCATCGGTCCCCCTGGCTTTGGTAAAGACAGCGTCAAAATAGGAAGGAAAAGTGCTCAGAATGGACTGTTTCCACTGGGTTACACCCAGACGTCACACCTAGACAAAGAACAGCTTCATCCTCTCCAAAAACACTGTGTCGAACCAATCAGTCTGGGGTACCTGACCAGCCCAGGCGGCCATCCAGCTGTTGCTAGACCCCCGTGCAGACCCCCTCTGACCCCAGGGAGGTGGCTCATCTGAAATCACCTTTCCTCTCCTTTGCTGATAAGATAACCTGCCCACCCCTCTTGGTCTGTAAAACTCCATTTTGCGCAAACACTTGTAGCCATTTTCTAGTGAGAGATACGATGCTGTCCCATTTACGAATCTTACCATCTACCTGGATGTCTACCTTTGTCAGCTTGTAACAGGGGTCCCAGGAAAGGGGAAGTTCCAGGAACCCTGCCCCACTCTAAGTAGGGTGGAGCTGAGCAGGGATAAGAAGATGCTGGAGAGGAAACTGGCGGAAAAGAGAAGGGAGGAAGGAGAAGAAGGAAGCAGGATGGAGGCAGCAAGGAGGCCTAGAGGAGGCACGTGGAGCAGAGACATGTGAAGAAGCTGTGCTTGCCTCTTGGTCCTGGACTGGTTGGAACAGACGCGGGGATAGACCCGCGGGGAGGTTAACAGTGGCAGCTTTTACCTTGATTTTGATTTTGTTCTTTAACTCCCAGGCTAGTCTGACTTTGACCCTTTTCTGTGGGTCTCTGTGAAAGGTGCTGTAGACTGTGGCAGGCTTTTAAGCCTTACTTTGGGCCAGTCCTGTTAGGCTGGACTTTCACCCTCGAGGGATGGGTGGCTCTGGAGGCTTGACTTAGTAACTAATCTTTGCCTTTTCTGTATTGTTCCCTAATTGTATTAAAATACCTTTCCATTAAAGGTCTTATATGTTTGTCTGGATGTGGCGGATCAGATGGCAGAATCCATTTAGAGAGGGCAGGTTTGGGGGTTCTGGGGTGCCCCCTGAATGCCCTGTAACATCTCCACTTCAGTAATGGTTCTTCTGGGTCCTTCACCCCACTCTGTGTTCAGCGTGACCCACCTTACTCTTTGAGACCTTCCAGGCTCTAGTTCCATGAAGTCCACACCACTGCCCACTCCCTTCAGCCTTGAAGTCTCAAACAATTGGGTATGTGCCCAGTTGCGTCTCTGCTCCTTCAAGAAAACGTCATCTCCAAGCTCCTCTCCTCGCCCACAGCCTTGTTCACCTGCGGTCTTCATTCTGCACCACAACTGACCCAAGCGTGACCAACCCTAAATGAAAAAAAGAAGTGGACTCAATCCCAATCAGAAATTCCTGTTCATCAAAGATGATTGATATGGAAATGAATGGGCAAGTCAGGCACCTTAATACAAATTTCATATTTCACATTTGTCCATAACAGAAATATGTATGAAAACATCTAGTTCAATTTACGGAAGAAGAATTAATAATACACTTCTGTTAGGAAACAGAAGAAGGTCATTACCTGATCATCTTATACACACATGGTTGTTAAATACTACCATCACCGATGTTTTTAAAATAAAATGTAACGTAATATTTTTGCTGTGGCAGTGCAAAAATTTGAGCATGAAATTATCTATCATGGTGATTTATTACATTCAAGAAAAGCTCTTTATTCTTGACACAAAGTAAGCACTTCGTAAGTATTTGTTGATTATATTGAAAATAAAGATTAAATTATTTACTCCACGGTAATCCTCTGAGCAATGAAATAAAACTGATATAATTACATAACAATTAACCATCAGAAGCAAACAGTAAATATTTTCGATGACATTTCAATTAAAATTTTACATATAAAAAGCAAGAATGTCTAACACAGTCAATATTGGCCTTTGTTTTGCTAGAATTATTTTAATACATTGAAGAGAGAAAGAAAATGCACCATTACAGGGGCCTCCCTGGTGGCTTAGGTGTTAAAGTCTCAGCGCTATCAAGCTATCAACCACCACTGAATAGGAGTTCCATCCCGAGCCGGGGAGCTGACCCACATGGCGCAGCAGACCTCTCCTGTCTCCCTGCTCTACCCCTCAGCAGTGTGTTTCAGTGGATCTGCCTTTTATGCTCCCTGCTCTGTCTCTGGTGAATCCTCTCACCCTTCTACCAAAGGCACCTCCCGCTTAGACCCTGGTGTTGTATGCATAAATAAATAAATCTTTAATAAAAGGAAAAGAATATGCATCACTATTGGATAACACCATAAGGATTTAAAAGTGTTAAAAGGATTCTAAAAGTATAGACAATTTTTTTTAGCTCCCCAAATCCAGAATTATCAATGATCAAATTCTTTGAACAACAGTTGAGTATTGGTTTATTCAAGTCTACCATATAAACTGCCTTTTCTTTTCAGCTATAACAAAATGGAAAATAAATAAATAATATACTGATTTGAAACATCCAGAAAAACAAAGAGAACATGGGATAATCCTAACAAGTAAGGTTCAAGGACACTATTATAAAAATCATTACAACCGAGTAGAGAGCATGAGGGAAGGGTTATGTAATCAGAACCTGTGTCGTGTCACCTGATGGCAGCACGATTGATATCTTGTAGACATGAAAACTCTCTCAAGTGTATATTCAAATAGAAACAAAAGAAAAACTGCATTTTTCCCCAGAAATTTGAAGTACAAGTTATAAACAGTAATAACGAAAAAGCATAATTAAAAAAAAAAGAGGTTAATATGGGCAAGGGGTTATCAAAAGATAGTGTAAAATATGTTGTTAAATACTAGTTTTGCAAAGATTAATGGAAGAGAATATAGATACTAACCAAGGCTCACAAAAATATTGGGATTTATTATATGATAAAGCTAACATTTTCAATCATAGTAAATAATTGAACCTGTACATATTGCTACAATCATCAATTATCCATATATTTCAAATTTACTAAAAATGACATATTTAAAGAACATCGATTTGTAATCTACTTTATACATTATAAACATAGTTAAGTTGGACAGTGATTGTTTTCCTTAATTTCTAATTTCGTTTAACTAAAATGTTATTATTACTTTTTCATTTGTGAGAACAATGCCCTCCCTCACACTGAATTTTCCTCAATTCTCTACTTTTTTCACGACTGTTAGGCTAAAATAGCAGGTAGGACCTGCTATTTAGACAAATGCCTACTTTCACAGAGTTTGCTGTCTTACTCTTTTTTTTTTTTAGATTTATTTATTTATGCATACAAGCACTGGGGTACAGGCCAGAGGTGTGGGAGGGTGACAGGATTCACCACAGACAGAGCGGGGAGCAGAACAGGCAGATCAACAGAAGTACACTGCTGAGGGGAGCAGTGGGCACAGCAGGAGAGGTCTGCTGCACCATGTGGGTCCCCTCCCTGGCTGGCAGCAGGGATCGAACTCGTACTGTAGTGGCTGAGTTTTGCTTCAGAGTGCGTTGCTTAACCCACTGCGCCACCAGGGAGGCCCTGTCTTACTCTCTTTAAAATTCTACTGCTTTGCTTTCCAAATGTCTTTTACAAGATATGTCCCTCTTGTGAGCTGGATGATTGTGGACATTTCTTTTTTTTTTTTTAAAGATTTATTTATTTATGCCTACAAGAACTAGGGTACAGGCCAAAGGTATCAGGGGGCAAGAAGATTCACTAGAGACAGAGCGGGGAGCAGAACAGGCAGGTTGCCTGAAATACACTGCTGAGGGGGAGCAGCGGTGAGGCAGGAGAGGTCTGCTGCGCCCTGTGGGTCCCCTTCCTCCAGGTGGGCCAGGGGATCGAACTTGTGCTACAGTGGCTCTGGATGCTTCATGGCACGGTGCTTAACTCCTTGAGCCACCAGAGAGACCCAATAATCACATTTTTTAAAAAAATTAAAATGGAAACTGAATATAGAAAAGAAATACTGCTTTCTTATCCTCTTACTATTTATTATTTTAATTGCTCATTATTCCTCAACGTTAGATAAAAGTTTAGCTGCTCACCTTTTAATAAGGTTATAGTTTTGTCTTTTAATTTCATTGTTTCCTGCAATATATAGAGTTATGTCAAGTAAATTTGATTGTAACCATAAGATTCCTATTTATCTATAAGATTAGTTAAGACCGATCTTAGTAGTAGGTTGTTGAAATTATTAGCTAGTTGAAATTATCTTAGTTTTGTAATACACAATGAAGTATTCGGATCTTCGAAGATGCAGTGTATTAATGAGATCAAATTCAAGTTCATCTCAAAGCACATATTTTTAGATTGGAAGGACCAAACTCCATTCACCTAGGTTCATTCGATGGGAAAAAAACATGTTCTGTTTTTTCATATGGTCTCTTTTCTATTACTGCCTAGTGTGTAAACAGTTCCTTTTGCCACTGCGAGACAGAATATCATTCAGACAGATTCTAAAGGAATGACATGATGTTAAATGATGTTAATGTTAAGTCACCCAAAGGACAATAAGAAATCCATTTATCATTGGGAAATAAGACTCCATCTGATATATTACTACCATAATGAGAATAATTTCTGTCGTGTGTTGCTCATGATTTATTTTAAAAATTTGAAAAATTCCAAAGACTTTTTCAGCATTAAGCAGCTTAATTACCAGAATAAGTTCAGACTGTTCCAAGGTGATGACTTTTAGGTAAATCATTCATGGCAGAAAGAACACACATGTTGGTGACATTTGCATATAACCAAATTTTTCTTCCGTGACCACTTCTTGTTTGAATGCCATTGTATGAAATAACCCATAACTCAGGCCTCAGAGTCCACATTTACAACAGAGATCAAACAGCAGGTTATATGGTGAAAGAAGAAAGTTCTTGGCAAATGTTAAATCACGTATGTCTTCATTTATTCTCAACTTTCACCCTTAAAGAAAAGGCAAGTCTTAATTGGTTGGTTAAAAATCTCAGGTTCACTTATCTTTTTCACCTTTTATAAATACTTCAGCTTCTTCCTGATACTTAAATTACTCATTAAATAAAAAGAAAATATTATTAAGCCTACATGGTGTAGTTAGCTCCTCCAAGCGTATAAAAAACATAGTTAAACTTTTATTTACAAAGATGTCATTATTCATCTGCTATAAATCAAGCTTGCAATGTGTCCTTCTCAGCTGTTCAGTGAAATGGCAATGGAAACACTGACTCTCTTCTGCCTTTGAAAGGGAAAGATAACAAGGCTTGTTTGAACTCATACAGATGATACAGATTTATCTTGGACAAGAACCCTCGACCTGACAGTTGAATCCAGACGTGTATTGAAGGGGTTCTGGGGCTTCAGTCCAGGACCACCAGAGCTACCGTGTGGGTGAGTGAAACATCAGCCTCATTTTAATAACCAGCAGATATTAGATACAACATTAAAAAAATGGAAGAAAAATTTGGACAATAATATAGTCTCTGAATTTACATGTAAAGTTCGGGAGTAGTAGACAAGTTCCATGGTTCAAAGATCATGAGTCAGAACCAGAGAAGTCCTTTTACTGCACTTTTCTGACACATCACAGGGAAACGTTTTCATTCCTTTTGTGCTCCCGTGATGGGAGCACCCGGGCATACTGTTACAACTAACAAATCTTCTGAGATTATGGAAAGTTGAACCTTTCACATTTTCACTGATTTATGGCTTAACCATATCCATGGGAGTCAACATAAGTATTAGCATCCTCTCTCTTGTTTATAAGATGTACCTTTGAAACAAAAGCACAAAGTAAGTGTTTAACAAAAATGGGCATTCATTCAACGTTTGAATGAACTGAAGGTCATGCTAATCTACTTCCCAAATTTCCCTCCAATATTGCCACGCACCACAAGTGAGTGCTATCGACTATAGTTCATAACAAAATTCTTGCCTGTGGCAAATATTTGGAAATCTTTGTTATATAAGGAGTGTTTTAATATCTGTTGTAATGGTATTTACACACTGCCATGCATTTGTAGAATACTACTAGCTTGGGGCTTTCTCTTAAGCCTGAACAAACTCAATTCCCAAACTCCCAGAGCAATTTTTAAGCAGAAGGAAAGAAGGCCGACCTGGAGCCAAATGTAGTAGTGATCCCATGCCAGGTGGAAATCAGAATTGAATATGGTAGGGTCACACACGATTTAATAGTCGCGGTACAATATGCTGACCACGATTGCTTTGCCGTGTGGGGGCGGGGGCAAGCAAGACTACAGCAGCGGAAGGACTTTGTCGTTATCAAGTTCTCCAGTGCAGAGTTGGAAAATTGCATCATGGAGAGCTCATCAAGAATACATAAAATGTATGAATCATTTACTATGTGCCTTTTACTGAGACCAACATTTTACATGCACTTTTCATTTATTCTTCGGACAATGTCTGTCAATCCATACTATTAATTTCCTCATTCTTGACCAAGATAATAAGTCATGGACCTATGAGGGACTTAAATAAAATTATTTCTAACTTCCTAGTGAGGAATTGATATGATATATTATCTTTTATTTAAATCCTAGTAATCGGGGCCTCCCTGGTGGCGCAAAGGGTTGAGCAGTGCACTGTGAGGCATCTGCAGCCACTGCAGCATGGGTTCAATCCCTGGTCAGGGAGCTGACCCACATGGCACAGCAGACCTCTCCTGCCTCGCCTGCTGCTCCCCTCAGCAGTGTGTTTCAGTGGACTCACTTGCTCTGCTCCCCACTCTGTCTTTAGTGAATCCTCTCACCCCCCACACCTCAGGCCTGTACCCCAGTTCTTATATGCATAGATTCATAAATCTTCAAAAAAAAAAAAAGAAAGAAAACCATTCAAAAAAAAAAAAGTCCTAGTAATCATTTCTTGATCTACATACAAACAAGAAAATCATGAATACAAGTACTAAAAACGATGGCACACATTACCTATTAAATGTTTGTGCCTGTCTCTATCTTAGGCTCTTGAAGTCACACTATCCTTCATAACTGAACTTCTTTCTTCCACCTCAAGGTGGATCTCAGAAAACTCATTAACACATTTGTTGCATGGAATCAACCGAATATAAGAAAAATGCTGACATTTGTATTTATACAAATTTGTATTTATACAAATTTGTATGATCTAGTGGGAATATCTAAGACGCTTCTTTAAAAGTGTTCCATATTTTCTGGTACAGTTTTATTACATTTTTAAAAACTTATAAGTGGCAAGTTTATAGTGATAGTAACTCAGATGATCAGAGATTTAACTTCTGCAACTACACAATCAATTCCCTGTATTTTCAGTATAGTTTTAGAGATGCTGATGGGAACTTGGTTTCATCATCCTTTTTTACATAGTTAAGGATTTTAACGGTTTTGGCAGATGAGCCCAGTTTTTCCTCTCCTACCTCTTGCCACCTTTCCCATTTCATCCTGCGCTGCAGCTTTTCACATAGAGGGCAACCCCAGCCCTGGGAGCTGCAGACCCCTACCGCTTGTTCAGCCTTTTCCCAGACAGACAAAACTGAGCAGAGCCCAAAACATTATAATAACATTTGTCTCCTAAGTTGATTCGGGCCAACACATATTAATTTGTCATTTGCTGCATATTTATCAAGCAGATTGCAGACTATTTCCAGACTGAAGCAGTAAAAAGCCTTTATTAAAAATGATGTTTTTGAAATCTAATTTGTTTCAGCACGCATCTATTTTTATTTAATATTTTTTAATGTCTCAAAAGTTAACAGTATTTCAAAAGTGTCAAGTGGTGATGTTAAGTTTTACAAATCTATTATTTTGTATTAATTTGCTTGGGGACAATGTTATTTTGTATTGTTAGTTTGCTGTTTCAGTGCCAACATTTTAAAGGAAACTACCAGAAATGCTTCAGGATTGGTGGCTGTGCCAGTGACAATGGTGATTTTAAGGATATGCCAAGACCTTTCCAGTGGAATATAATCAAGCAAACAGGATATACAAATCCATCCGGCGCCACTACCAAATCAACATCTGCGCAGAACGTTTCACTTCTCACACAAAGACGCAAACAGATAAGTCTACAGTTTGTGTTTATATTTGTGACTAGGTGAGTACTCTGAGTAATATCAATTCCTGGGTTAGTAAAAAAGATAGAATATTTTTATAAGGTACAGTGAGTTACAACATACTGTAGACTCTATCTACACATGCAACTTCACATCTGTAGGAAAATCTTTGCTTTTAAACAAAAGAATAAAAAAGGAAAAAACTAAGAACACATATTAAAAATTGGAAGGGCGGTATGTTTGACACACTCTTGACAAGCTAACTTGAAACATTTTTGTAGGCAACCAGACCACTCTGCCCACACTTTCATTGTGACATGAATAACTTTTAAGTTTGGTTTCTCATTGTTTGATTTCTTTTTCACTGCCTAATGCTGTACTTTAAGGATAATGCCTTGTCAACCCTTTTCAATTATATGGCACATTCTGAAGGGATAAAGGACTCTAAGAGATAGTCTCATCCTACTATGAGCTTGAAATAAATGAGGGTATAATGCAAAACTTAACTGTCATGGCGATGCAAACATTCCGAATGGCTGACACATGCAAAATTATTGTGTCATTCAGATGAATTTATCAAGAATCTTTTTTTATAAGATTTTACTTACTAATGCCTACAAGAGCTGGGGTAGAGGTCAGAGGCAAGGGGTTAGAGCATTCATTGAACACAGCAGGAGCAGAACAGGCAGATGACTGAAACACACTGCTGAGGGGAGCAGCGGGGAGGCAGGAGAGGTCTGCTGCGCCATGTGGGTCCCCTCCCTGGGCAGGGATCGAACTAACACTGCAGTCACTGTGGAAGCTCCACAGTGTAGCACTCAACCCCTTGCGCCACCAGGGAGGCTCCATCCAGAATCTTTATGGAGAATGGCAAAAAGAATAGAGGGTTTTATGTATTGTGTCTTAGGAACTGAACTTGAATGAGCATCTGTTAGGGGGAAAGGTCGTCCTGAAGGGATTGCACAAATAGGTTTATGGACTCCAACCCCCACTCCAGACCAGCAATATCCCCAAACCACAAATCCTGTAAGGTCATCATTGAAGAGGGGATCCCCGGGACCTGAGGGTGGACTTAGGCAGCCAGGCTGGGTATAAAACCAGACACATGGGCTTTGGGGGTCTCTTTGCTCGGAGCCAGCTCTCAGCGCGCCGTTGGGTTCCAGCTCAGAGCGTCTGGTAGGGCATTTGCATATTTGTCTCCCTCTCCTCCTTGTGTTAGTCACTACTTTATTTCCCCTTCATTGACCTTTGCCGTGTGCCTGAGGATGGGACAGTATAAGCGCCTTCCCAGCAGGCGGGTGAGGACCCAGTCGGGCAAACCATTTCATATTAGAGTTGCCCTGGAACACCTCTGCTTCTTATTATCATCTTCTCACTTGTGAAGTTTCTTCTGTTCATAACGCTTCACTTTTTTGATCGGAAGACAATGGTATGAGTTTACTGAAGCTGCCACTCCGGGAACCCCAAAGGCGAGGAGCCACACAGCAGACGTGAAGTTCCTGTTGGTCCTGAGACTGCGGGTGCAGGTTTGCTGTGGCCGCTCCTCGTGGACGATGGTCGCCTCTTCCTGGGCCTGCCTCTTCCTGGGTCTTCGCTGTCTAAAGACTTGTGAGTAAATCCCCTGTCCTATAAGGACGCCAGTCACGTTGGAGTACGGCCCTCCCTATGGACCTCATTCTGTCTGAAATGCCCCTTCAAAGTCCTTCTCTCCAAATGCAGTCACATTCTGATTACAAGCGGCTTTGGGCCACGCGCTCACACACTTTATCCCATTGCTGCAACTCACCATGCCCAAGTCACGTGACCGCTACAATGCTAACACGTGATGCTGCCGGTGACAGTGCTCTGGAGCCCAAAAATCTCAGGGGGTTAAGGCAATAAACGTGCATCACAAGGTCACGAAAACTACGTGTATGTCCCCATGTGGGGCCTGGTAAATCTATCCTGTGACCTAGCCCCATGCTTTTGGAGGATTCTGTGCTGCAACTCAAAAGATGGATGAAGAGAGAATGGGAAGGGTGACGGGAAGACTGGGCTGGAATCAAGCCTGAAGTGCCTGACAGTTTTCCCCTACCACCTACTAGCCACTGGGGAAGACAAGCAGTCCTGACAAGACACCGGGAGTCTGGGTTGTAGTCTAACAGTTAAAGAAGGGACGGAGGACATAGCTATTCCCCACGTCAGTGACAATTTTGCATCAATTGGTAAACAAAATTATCAGTATATTTTTTGGTATTTTAATTGGACGCTGAAACATAACTGGACTTTGCAACATATTTCAGCCAATAGGTGAGAGTGGAGCAGAGATGACATCCTCGTGACACAAATCGCGTGGTCAGTGACTAGAAAAGATGAGGCCCTTTTTGTGAAAGAAAGTCACTGTGGACCACTCGTATGTTCACATACTGACTTGCTCAAATTTTAGCTGTGCAGCATTCCTGCTCATTCCTCTGACTCTCATTCCCTCCACAGTAAATTCTCCATAACAGCCCTTTATAGTACTGTTGCACAATATTTAGAGTTTTTGTGATAATTAAGAGAAAACATAGTTGAGTGATTTGTACATGATGTGTTAGCTACATCTAACTAAAATTCAGAAATGAAAGGGACAATAAGTAACATCAGTTGGTAGCGACCCACTGCCCAAACTAATAAGTGGTGATAATAATAACAGGTCACATATAGTAATAGTGCATTGCTAATTTGTTCATGTCTTACTTCCCAATTGAACTCCAGTTTTTGTTAGTTTTCATATCCATGTAAGTACTACACATATACACACATTATAGTTACATATTAACATTATATACACTCACCATCTCAGTGGTTCTCGATGGTAGCATCACAAAGGTGCTTTCTCAAACAGTCTGGTTACCTTCCGGATTATTGTTTTTCACTTGAAGCGAACACCATGAGTGCTGCACATTGAGTTTCTTCACACATACGTGGAGAGGCAGGTAATGCACTCTTTCTGTTCTACATGTCATTTAATTTATGTGTCTCAAGATCATCTACTAGTGAGGGCCTCCCTGGTGGTGCAAGGTGTTAAGTCGCAGCACTGTGAAACATCCGCAGCCACTGCAGCATGAGTTTGGTGCCCGGCCAGGAGGGACCCACCTGGTGCAGCAGACCTCTCCTGCCTCCCTCAGCAGTGTGTGTCAGTCCATCTGTCTGTTCTGCTCCCCGCTGTCTCTGCTGAATTCTCTCACCCCCACCACACCTCTGACCTACACCCCATAAATAAATTAATCTTAAAAAAAAAAATCATCCACTAGTGAAATGCTCTGAGGTAAAATGGTGCAAAAACTCTCGATAGGCTGTTTCGCCGTGGTTAGTACATAGGCGTAAAGGCGCGGCGTTCAACGAGTTTCTTTTCTACTGAAACTACAATAATCGGATGCCAGGCTCCAAGAGAGGAGAAATCAACCCAAATGTGTTTCCCTCTAAAAACAAATCCCAGATTTTACTGAATCTGGGAGAATGGAAGTCCCCCCTGGACACCCTACATTTCCCTAGTTTTATTGAAAAACAAGCATCACGAAAAGGTTGGCGCTTTTGCCCTGAGGAGCCTGCAGGGTGGACACAGAGACGGAGGTCGCCTCGGCAGCGCCCTGGCTTCTCCCGGACCCTGCAGACTGCGCGCAGGCGGGTGGGCACCAGCTTCGGTGCTGAGCGGCTTTGGATCTGGAAAGGAGGCCAGGAGGCCGCTGAGGAGTTGGAGGCGGAACCTGGTAGAGCTGAATTAAGGAAAGCCTGGGGAACAAGCAGGGAAGCTGGTGCTCGCAAGGGCGCGCGCCCCTGAACGCCACCTCAGCAGAAAGTGGTAACTAGGCCAGCAGGAAGCTGCCTTCCCAGTTTAAATGCTTCTTGCAAAAACCTTCCCTATCTCTTCCCTAACCTTCAGTTCTGCTGTATAGTCAAACATGCAGAAAAAAAAATAAGAATAAATTTGGGCTACACACTCAAATTCAGCCAATTTTCTGTTGCCCATTTACCCAGCTTTGGCTCAAAGCTTTTCGTTGGTAAATATTAAGGTACCTGCTCGTGCGGACGTAGAAAGGTAATTGATGTTTTTATTTTCACTGTGATAATTCATCTTATTCGAGTGTCTTTGTCTATGCAAAAGTGTAACTGTACCAACGACAAGCTTTGACTCATTTTAACTTTTCATCTTCAGTTTGCAGCCTCGTGGATCATATACGCTGTTTTAATGTTCCGAGGTTGATGAGTGCGATGGCGCGAGTGCCGGATGGGAAGCAGCTCACCCGGCTTCACCGAAGCCTGCGGTCTGTGCCAACTAATCAAGAATAGGCTGCAGTTCCGCTGCTGTGACCTGGGCAACCGCGGGTATGCTTTCCAGGTGGGAAAAATAGAAGGTGCATCTTCATTAGAATTTTGTCTGCTTTGCTCCTTCCCCTGGCATGGCGAGGCACACTGCCCGGGTTCTGCCCTGAGGGTCGTAGCTGACACTTGCGACGTTTGTGAGCGCCCGGCACTCTGGGAAATACTTCAGGAATGAGTCACAATGATGCTAAGAGAAAGGTTCTATTTCTACTTTCATCTTTAAACAACCAGACTAGTTTAAAAAGCTAACTGACGTGTTGATCAAGTAAATGGCAAAACCAGATTCAAGCTCACTCTGGATTCTAGTCTGTGAGTCAGAAATCTGGTACTTAGTAGGTCATGCATAAGTGTTAGCTTCTTTCTGTGTATATAGATTTTAAAATACTTTTTAAAGTAAGGTGTGTGTTTTTGTTACTTTCTTCAAAGCTTCTTGTTAATGAGATAACATGTTATAAAGTTGAATTATATTTGTTGTCTCTCTGAACCTATTTATCTCCTTCAATACAAAAGTCACCTTAAGTCAAACCCAGTGCACCTCTTTCCCAGCCAATTTTGTGTGTGTGTGTGTGTGTGTGTGTGATTTGGCTCTAGCTTTATAAGAAAGAACATCCACAGTGCATGAAGAAATATGCATTTTCTTCAACTGGCTTTCTTGACTGAGGTTTCCATACTTTAGAGTCATTTGGCTGTTCTAAATACATCAAATTGAGCCACTCCACCATTAATATAAAATTAGATTGTTGCTGTATTTTATTATAGCAAGTGGTCCATAAGCCTGCTTATTGCTTTAAACACATGCGAGATGAATAAGTTGTGGAGATCTGCTGGATAACACGGTGGTTTTATTTAAGAATATTACCTAACAATCCTGTAGTTTGCTCTTAAAAGTAGTTAAGGAGGTAGAGCTTAGGTTCAGTAATTCTACCCCAAAAATGGGAGATGAAGGCAGCAACTATGGCAGGGAGTAGATATGTTTATTACTAGATGGGGATGATGGTTTGACATTCAAACTCATCAAAATGCGTGCATTAAATATATGTAGCTTATACTTCAGTAAAGTCATTAAAACACACACGTGGGTTTTAGTACTCATCTACGTAGTGACTCACCAGGTCTCTCCATGGGACATGTCTCTGGGGTAGGCAGACACGAATAGACTGAGGACCCAGGGTTTGTGTATCTTCCCGTTAATCAGGTTTCACCTGATCGCTCTCCTGGGATTCAGGAGAGAGACCTTCTCTGGGTTTCCTTTCTTCCCACCATCACCATTGCTTTACCTGCCTGCTTGCTTTTCTAAATGAAATAAATAATAAAATTATCTTCTAAATAATAAAAAATCAATTTAATTTTATAACCTCTTAATTACCAGGAGGTTGAGAATCTCTATTATTTGTTCTTCAGTATTCCTTTCTCATGAGGCTATTGGTTTATTGATTTGAGTTAAAATCAGAAGACATCAAGAGGCAATGCCAGTAAGTAATTCGATAGGCAAGAAGCGGGGCCAGGGGTGAGGCTGTGTTCAGAGGAGTTAATGGGAGACACATCGGCACCTTCTGTGGGCTTACTGCGACACAAGTGGTATCACGCAAAGGGTGAGCGGGGAGAGACAAAGATGAGACTTGAAGCCTGAGCTTTGCACTTAAATATTCAGAATCCAGATAAGGGACTAGCCACCAAAAAGGCACAGAAAAAAGACAAGACATTTAGCAGAAAAATAAGGAGACTATGTTCCTTTAAGAGGCAGGATGGTCACTCAAGGATGAGGGGCACCGGTTCTGTAAGATCTTGCTGAGAACGCAAGAGACACGGAGGAGAGCCCTGTTCGAGCGCTGCGGGAGGCAGGTCCAAGGTAGCTGACGGCATCTGTTTGATGGGTCGTAGACTGAATGGCGCAGACAATTTCTTTCTCATCAGGTATACTCCATGCAGACCTTTCTGTTTGCATTGACTCTATTGCCTTACCTCTCTCAGCCCCTCCTGACAGCCTGATCTTAGAGAACCCCCGGCTGCCGACATCAGGGCCAGCCCCTGCTCAGAGCCTGGGTCCAGGTCATCGGGTCGTCCCCAGAGGCAAGTGCCAGTGTGGGGGGATTCCCTTGGCTCCTGACTCAGAGCGCCCCAACCACCCCACATGAAGAGCTGTGCAGTGTCCCTGGTTCTGCTGTTACTTGGGGTTCAGATGGAGCCCACCCTTCAGGCCATGATGGCTGCCTCCCCAAAGCCTCAGGCGGCACAACACAAAGGATGGAAATGTGGGGTATCGTGGCCAGGTTTTAAAACCAGGCCCCTGTTCCTTGCCCAGCAGACATGTGTGGGAGGCTCGGCTGGATGGAGGAGTAGAGGGGGCTGCACGGGAGCCTGGACGTTGAGCTGATGGCTCCTCATGCTAATTCAGGTCTTCATGCAGGACACACCCAAGACCACTCCCCCTGGCCAGTCTCTGGTGCCGGGAGGACAGCCAGAGCCTCAGACCCCACGCTGTGCAGCTCCCCCCGTTCTGTTCTCCACTCTGGTGAATTCTGTCACTCCCATGCCTCCGTCCTACACCCGACTCTCCCCTACAACAGGAATGAATACAAGAAAAGCTTAGTGGATGAGAAAGACACGCAGGGAACATGCAGGTTAATCCCTCACCCTTTGTCTTCCTGGCGGAAGGTTCTAAGACAGTTGCTTTTGCCTGCTGGGGGTGTTCACTGACCCCCAACAATCAGCTCTGTCTCCTCATCAAACTATTTGATGATAAATCCCCTGATATTTGTTTGCCCTCCTTCCCTTTGGCAACTGAAATTCAGGAAATACCTGGAGGCTTTGCTCTGGGATTGTTCTAGCAGCTTGTGACTTTCTCCAAAGAAACAGAGAAACAACATTAGCTTGACACAGAGGTGGGTCAGGGTATGGTTTGTTTTTGTATGTGTGTTGTGATGTTGAAGGTAATTATAGTATGACTGGACCCATGGAATGTTCCAGCAGATGTGCGAGAAGGTTCTTCAGGAGGTGTGAGAACAAGGGGGCCTCTGAGAAGCTGAGAGCATCTCTCGAGGTAGCAGGAGAGAGATACTCAGGGAGAAGGCGGAGAAGGCAGAATATGGGAGTTTAAAACCAACAATGGAAGCACTGGGAGGGTCCAGCCCTAGTGTGATTTGTCCTCACCACACATAAGAGTTTTAACCTCCAGTGGGATTCTTTCCTTCAGGATCCAACTTCTCATGTGTGATCTGCAAGCAGTTCCTTTTCCATGAGAAGGCTTGAGTGGAGCTTCTAACAGCTTCTTGGGTATAACACAAACAACAGAAAGACCTTTAGATCAGAAATGTCCCACTCCCAGGGCTTTGGTAGGTCATGCAAATATTTCTCTTATCAAACAAGAGTTCAGGGCCTCCCTGGTGGTGCAGTGGGTTAAGCAACGCACTATGAAGCAGACCGCAGCCACTGCAGCACGAGTTCGATCCCTGCCTCTGGCCAGGGAGGGGACCCACATGGCACGGCAGACCTCTCCTGCTGCGCCTCCCGCTCCTCCCCTCAGCAGTGTGTTCTGGTGGATCTGCCTGTTCTGCTCCCCACTCTTTCTCTGGTGAATCCTCTCACCACCCTGGACTCTGGCCTGTGCCCCAGCTCTTGTATGCATAAATGAATGAATCTTAAAAAAAAAGGAAAACAAGAGTTCATCACTGTTTCATTAGTAAAGATACAAATTAAACTCTGACATTATAGCAAAGGAATGATATGTTCTGATACATATTGATTATAGCTTCAAGAGGGATGTGTGTATATTCATATAAACATATATGTGTACATATGTGTATGCATCTATATACGCATACACACATATATAAAGTATCTTCTTTCTCCCCTTCTCTCTTAGGAAACAGAATTATGTTCCTAGGCAAATAGGGCACCACTGAACTTTCATGCTCCTACACAGTTGTTAATAATCAGATATTTCTTCTGATGCAGAATCATTAATTTTATACTGTGGAATGAGTAGTTATTTTCTGATAATAAATGATTTATTAGAATACTGAAAATAATTATTTTCAAGATAATGTTTCCTGTCATACATCTTTTTGAAATGAACATGTCAGTGCAGTGAGTGGTCTGGGGGCGGATGCTGAGGTCCAGAGGTACCAATAATTATGTTCAGCAGCTTCTGGGCTGCTGGAATGCTCATTTCTCTGTGCCAGGAGCGCCGACATAACCTCCCTTAATGAATGGCTGCAGAGACAAAGGCACTACATTCCTGCAACTTCAGCCCTCTGCTGACATGCCTTATCATTGCAATTTGTCTCACCTTTCCTTGTGTGTACTTGCTTTCTGAAGTTTTATCTAGTCAACTGCCATAAGCTGCTGTTCTCAAACACATTTTTCAAATCTAATGAGAAAGGTGATTTTGGAAAAGAAAGTTAATGGCCTCTGGTGCTATCAGCATCTCTCCTTCAAATCTGCACGGCTGTAGCAACCATTGTCTAGAAATAGATATAGCTGATCTTGTGTTTGCTGGGGAATCTTTGCGAGCTAGTTCCAAGTACCAGGCGGCTCTGGGGAGGAAGAGGAAAAATAGAATGATTAGCAGGAGCTTGACGAGGATGAAGAACTGAACTTGAACTGAAGGCAGGGAGGCACTCACGCCTCGGCTCTCATGCCTTTCTCTGGAAGGGAGAAAATGGCGGAGCTCAGTGGGGGGACCGTGTAAACCCCCTTGCTCTGAATGGGAAGGGTGTGGACGGACAAATGGACAGACACGTGCTGCTGCGGGCTCCTCTCTGTCTTCTCCCTTCCTTGCTGGGAGGCAGGGACAGAAAGGAAGAGTGTAGAGGAGGGTTTTTGCCCCTCTTTGGTGAGCGGCCTCTGAGGTGAAGTGCTATTTTTAAGCAGACACAGGAAATCATACCCACGACTCTAATTAATGAAACAGTTTTCACATTTGGGCACTTATCTGTCTTCACTTATTTTTAGAAGCAATTCTTTTAGCAAGTACTTTTCAACCCCATGTTTCAAGTCTGTCCTCAGATGGATATTGAGTAGAGAGAGTGCCGCGTGTTTAGAAAGTTTATATAGAGATAGTTTCACATTTATATGTAAATTGAATATGTAAATATAAATGTGTGTGTGCATTTTTCTCCTGATGTTGTGGACTTGCCCCAGTCATTTTGGAGGTGTTCAGCTGCTACACCCGATAATATGCCCACTTGGTCCTCACTATTGCGTCTCTGACTTTCTACTTCTCGATAGGACTAAAGCCAACTCTCTGTAGGAGCAGCCCCAAGAGGCCCCTGGGGAGGGAACCAGGAGCCCCGTTTGTCTACTTCTGTCAACCCAGCAGAGACCCGGTCTCTCACGGCCTCAGGGAGGCACGTTTCAGGGCCGGGTCGCCCCTCTCTCTGGGTTCAGGATTCCTCGGTGAGAGGGGTCGCGGAGCCTACATTTCAGGTGTTTTATTCCTGCTTCTGTGCACCGCACTGCACTTCCTGTTCAAACTCTGACTAAACTCAAGGGAAAGGGCACGACGCTCGCCCTCAGGTCACGTGCAGTGAGTGGACATTCTCTCAGGGACGGCCAGATACTGAACGCGGCTTCTTCCTGGAGTCCCGGTCCCTGTGTTCGCGATTTGAGTGTCTGTCCCCCGGCTTCATGTTATTATTATTCTGGGAGCGAAACACCACCTGGGTTCTGACGAGGGGCAGGGACGTACTTTCTTGGTGGACGCATCACATGGCTAAATTCTGCACGGATCCCTGCCTGGATACAGGCTTCGGGGGCGGGCGGTGTGGGCAGACCCTAGAACCCTGCGACACACACCGTGTTGTGATCCTGTGTTGACGCGACGATGATCATAGACTGTGAGGAAACCCGCTGGTCGTTGTATAAACGTCTGAAACCCCGAGCGACCCTCTCCCCTGAGTTGAAAAGAGAAAGGTGACCTGAGATCTCACCCAGTTCTAACACTTTTGACATTCAGTTTTCCATCACCGGGAAGCAACAATCTCTCACACCAGTACCGTGTCATTTATCGTTTTATTAAAAAAATTATTTATTTATGCACACAAGAGCTGAGGTACAGGCCAGAGGAGCAAGGGGTGAGAGGAGTGGGGAGACAGAGTGGGGAGCAGAACAGGAAGATCCACTGAGGGGAGGCAGGAGAGGTCTGCTGCACCCTGTGGGTCCCCTCCCTGGCGGGGGATGCAACTTGCGCTGCGGTGGCTGCGATGCCCCACAGTGCGGCGCTCAACCCCTTGCGCCACCAGGGAGGCCCCGTATCACTTCATTTAATTGGAGGAACACCAGAAGGTTAGAAACTCACGTATAATGAAGTGTCACAAGATAGTTAGCAATGATTAAGTTAAGTGTAGACATAATGAAAAATATATTTGAAAGATTGTGAAATGACTGTACTCCCAAACGTGTAATAACATATAGACTACAGAGTATTTTACCTTGATATTCTGTCCTTTATTTTCCTCTTATTTTGCTCTCTAAGGCACAACCCATATAAATAGCAGCGGGTCCCGCCACTCTGGGGTTGGGACCTGCAGGCTTTGAGCTGCTTTCCCAGGTGCAGCGGAAGCTCCCCAACTCACTATCTCTGGTGCAGGGGCTGATTCAATCCCTGTTCCAGTAATGCATCAGAGTTGTTAATTGGAAATTGCTTTCTTCTTAGGAAATGGTTTCCTATATTCCAACTACCAACTACTTATTCTGTTTGAGTATCAAATAAAGATCATTAGATTCTAGGGGAAAAAAAATGTTCAATTCCTGGCTTCACACATCTGCCCATGCTTCCCTAATGCAGAGCGCCGCACCTGGAAGCTCTGGGTTACATGAGCATTGGGCATTCGCTGTGTTTGTTGTGCTCTTAGCTGAAGTGTGAGCATCTGCACGGCGTAGAGTGCTGTGGGGTGACCCAGGCAGTTCCTCGGTCCCCTGACCCAGCTGGGGGAGGCCCAGCCCCTCATTTCACCAGAAGCCTCCCAGAGGGAGCGGCAGAGGTTTGGAACCAGATACTCAAGGTCAAGGTCAGCTCTGGCACTCTCTTAGGTCAGGTTCCCCAGAGGTGGGCCCTAGGGAGTAACTCAGGGAGGAAATCCTCCTGGAGAACCAGCAAGGGAGTGAGGGAAAGAAGGAAGAGAGAAAGGGAAGGAGGGGACCATGAGCGTGGGCAGGTGCCCACATCAGCTCCATTACGGGGGTGCTCCTCTGAATTCCTGGAGGTGCTGAGAGGGAGAGACTGGGTCTGGCAGAAGCTCTCCAGAGGCTGTAAACTCCCTGGACCTGCTGTTATTATGACCAGGGGGCTCCCTTCAGCCAAGAACACCCACTGAAAAAAGTTTTAAGGGCTGGTTTCCCAAAGCAAACTCCAACCTCTGAAGGGAAGCACACGGGTGTACACAGACATATAAGAACATGTGGATACACAAATGTGCACACATGCACAGCACAAAGCATGTGCATACAAATTGCACATATATGCATCATATGCACACCACAAATAATGCCCATGTGCAACATGTGCACACAAAATGGTTCACCCAAGTGTATATACATACATGAACAGCACAAGTGGCACACACCAAACATACATGAACATACATACACATGTAAGGAACACAAATAAAGTGCATGGACAGGCACATGCATATATATACCTACAATCATTGCACATGCACATATGCATGTAGTGCACATAATGTGCAGGCATTCCTGCACACATAAACACATGTGGACACACAAACACACAGGCACATAGCTGCACATACTCACAGAAGTGGTGACTGGGAGCTAAGGTTGTGCAGTACTGTCTTTACAACCTTTAGTAACCGTTAGTATCTCATGTTGAGCCCACTATTTAATTACTGTACAGCTCAAATTTCAAGTGCAAATATAAGAGCTTCAGGTTTATGCAGACACATAGTGAGAGTTTCCTTAATACTGGTGCCCTGAAGAGTTTCCTCGGACCTTCCTCCTGTCCTCCTTTGTCCTGCCCTGAAGCCTTCCAGGCTCTCTGGATGACGCTTCTGGTTGCATCCTCCCTTCCTGTGGACACACCCCCAGACCCAGGCACGTTTCTGAGGACCCGATTCCGTGGATCCAGGACCTTCCAGCTCACCTCCGGAGCTAAGGCAGGCTCCCCTAATCCATCTTGCAAACATCGTATGACTCTTCTGTCCCTGCCGTCACCGCCCATAGTCAATTCCTGTATTAATTCTCAGGTCGTGCATCCCTTGCCCCTCTTGTTCTTGAAAAACAATCCTTCCTTTGCCTGCAAGGGTTAACCACGACCGCATTACCTTGATCCTGAGCCTGTTTTGATCTTTGCCTAGAACCCAGGAATGCAGCTGTGCACTAATCTACCACGCCCTTTGGTGGAGGAGTCTGTCGTTCCTGAGTCTTAAAATTTGATCTTTGAGCTAGATTTTCCTGGAGCCCCTGGTCGGGCGCTGGAGGTCCTGCCCTGTGTGGTCCTCTCCAGTCACTTCTGCAGCGACAGGTGAAGCTGTGTTCCAGACCAGCAGCAACCCGGGGGGCCCAGGGGCTCAGCTGTCGGCGGGTTCCTGCCTTCCCTCCCCGCCCAGCAGCACACTCCTTGGCCCAGTTCTTCAAGTGCCTTCAGCAGCCTCACTGCTCTTGTCTGCGTTCTGCTTGCTTTGCTAGTTCAGCTTGAGGCACGTGGTCTCTGCACTGTCCGCCTTATTAA
The DNA here is from genome assembly GCA_019455555.1 of Galemys pyrenaicus. NCBI lineage: Eukaryota > Metazoa > Chordata > Mammalia > Eulipotyphla > Talpidae > Galemys > Galemys pyrenaicus. Next base: position 6,346,317 of record JAGFMF010011662.1, read on the forward strand.
TTCCTACATTTCCATGCTGTTCTGTTCTGCCCCAGACATTCAAATGATTGATGTGGTCCCAGACACTGTGATTACCGGGACTTTGACAACGGGCCAGCAGTTGTCCTGCCTAAAAGACAAGACCAAGAAAAGAAATAATCACCACATGCTGACGGCCTGTGTGTCACAGCATCACCCTGACCGGTGTCTGGAAGACAGTGCAGAAATGCACTGTGCAAATGGAATTTCAGCTTGGTGGTCAAGAGGGGGTTCGCCGGGCCTTCCTGGTGGCGCAGCGGGTTGAGCGCGGCACTATGAAGCATCCGCTGCACAGCAGCGCGAGTTCGATCCCCGGACGGGGAGGGACCCACACGGCACAGCAGACCTCTCCTGCCTCCCGCTGTTCCCTCAGCAGTGGATTTCAGTCCATCTGCCTGTTCTGTTCTGTATCTGGTGACTCCTCTTACCTCCCACTACTCTGAACTGTACCCCAGCTCTTGTACGCATAAATAAATAAAACTTTAAAAAAAAAAGAGGGGGTTAGCCGTCTCCCCACCCACCCACAGGTCGTCTTGCCTGCCTCCGAAGCCCGGTTCAGGCCCCTCTTTCTGTTGCGGGGATCTGGCCATGGGTGGAATGTCGGTGACCTCTTTCTTGAGTTGCCGGTTCTTCTGCACTGAGTCGCTGCTTCACGGCACGTGGACTCCACCCCTGAACTCCTGGACACGCCCCCTGACTGAGGCTGTTCTGGTTACTGCACAGCTGGGTCCCTCACATTTGCCCTCACGGCATCTCCTGAGCCCCAATCTAAGCTAAGGCCGGTTTTCAGAGCTCTTGGGTCTTAAGAACTTGTGAACGCATGAAGGTTCCAGAAATGGCTTCTTTCAAGATAATCTGTCCTTGTCGCCCAGCATTCCGAAGCCAAGAGCTTTACCCAGAAGCTTTTGTTTCTGGTTTGCTTTCTGTTTCCTTGGTCACCTCGTTGCCCATCAGCGTCACTCAAGCCAGATTTGCTTCCTTGCAACCTGACCCACAGATGAACTTTCAACTCCACATTTTGGCTGTGTCCAGGGTCAACAGAGAAGGATTTTCTGTTGTCCTAGCACCTAAACCACATCAAGGCCTTCATATAAATGTCGCTGCCTCTGCAGCAAGGTCCCTTATTCCTGGACCACCCACCATCTTTCCTTCCTCCCACCTCACAGTTTCGTCTTGTTCTGTAGCATTCAAGTTCACGCTGTCGTTTCTTCTTTTCATTGATTTACTCTTTCTTTGCGAGCAGAAGCCAGGGACATTTTTTATCTATCCCTTAATCATTCATTTGCTTGCTGAGTGAGTACAGGCAGACAGTAAGTATAGGTGTGGATAAACACGAGAGTGAATTCTTCTCCACATACACCCGATATACGAAATCTGAGGACATCAGATCCTTGAGATTCGAGCTGAAATGTAACAAACTTCTGAGCTGAAAGTAACAGATGAGAAAGAATCTGGAGTCCAGCCCAAGTGACCAGGCGCCTCCAGGCTTAGCTGGTGCTACCGTTTTCACGATGTTCACAGGGAAGCAAGAGTGAGCAGCTCACCTCCGAGATCTGGCAAAGTTTGACGTGGCCCAGCCTGCAGAGCAGCGTCAGGCGATGGAGAAGATGCTGTTGTTTGTGACAAGATGCAGCTTAACATTGCTTGGTTAAGATCCCCCACTCGGGCTTGCCATTTCCTGCTCATGTACAGGGTGCAGCCTAGTTAAGATGAACTGCTCCACTTCACTCCATGTTCCGCCCAGCCAGTCTAATAGCCAGGTCTGTTTGAGATAAGTCAGCTTAAACGGTCGAGTCACGAGTTCTGGCAGAGGCATACGCGCTGATATCAGCATACATGCAGGGGGCCCTCGGGAGTGCTGTTTTTACCACTCAGTGATCGTTGGGGTTTTGTGACTGCTTTTGCACAAAGTCTAATTTCTCGACACAGGCACCAGCTCGATATACTGACGTGAGATTTTGTTCAGTCTGATGTTTATTACTCTAAGTCACCCAATGTTTCAGCCGTTTGAATTTTTCTAAGTTACTCTAATTTTCTTTTTTTATTGTTTCAGTGATTACAGTGTCCAGTTATTTCAGTGTCTTTGTGAATTCTGGTCTCATTTCAGGGTTACCATATTTTTCTTCAGCTATTAACTCAAGTATTAACTAGCTCCCACTCCAGTAACTTTGCATGGCAGCCACTGCAAATCTGAGTGACTTAAGGCAACAAGCATCTCTCTCACGCTCGTGGTCTGCAAGCTGATGGTGGCTTAACTGATCGAGGCTGGGTATGTTTGCTGGTCCTACTGCAGGGTTAGATCGCTGGTTCCTGTAGTGGCAGCAGGGTTCAAATTAGCTATCAGTCCAACTGTTCATTCATCACCCACCTACCATATATCTGCTCGTGGATTTGTCTATCTACCTGTCTATCTCCCTCTCCTCTCTCCCGCTACCCACCCACCCATCGCCGGCCAATCAGCCACCTCAGCATCACCATCAGTTGCACACATCCCCAGTTTTGTCCTCACCCCAGGCCCTCCCATGGACATGACACATTACTTCACTAACTCTGAGGAACTTATTTGCATAAATTCAAAAGGTAGCCTGCAAGAGGTAGATCATTAATATTATTTTTTTTAAAGATTTATTTATGTATGCACACAAGCACTGGGGTACAGGCCAGAAGTGTGGGGGATAAGAGGATTCACCACAGAGAGTGGGAGCAGAACAGGTAGATCGACTGAAGCACACTGCTGAGGGGAGCAGTGGGCACAGCAGGAGAGGTCTGCCATGTGGGTCCCCTCCCTGGCCGGCGGCAGGGATCGAACTTGTGCTGCAGTGGCTGCGGTTTGCCTCATAGTGTGTTGCTTAACCCACTGCGCCACCGGGGAGGCCCTAGATCATTAATATTAAACAGGGAAAAGAACCACAACATTGTTTGTTTCCAGTGACAAGAAGAGATGTGTCGATGCAAAGTTAACTGCTAACCCTTCTTCCACCCCTTGTCAGCACAAACTTTGTCATCACTGTGTCACTTTGAGGTAATAACGCCCTGAATGTTTATGGTAAGACAGCGGCTTAGGTTCAATTTCTTTGACTTTATAGGCAGAATAATGCACACTAGTAGTGACTTTTGTTTATATTGGCTTATTTATTTTAGTAATTCAATTTAATTAAAGAAATACAGGAGCAAACCTACATATCCTTGGAAGTGCGTGCCATTCTTATGGAACCCATGATGTTTTACCTGGCCGCAATGCCCTTACTTCTCCGTCCAGCTTCCTTCTGGACTGCTTCCACAGCACAGGGCAGACCAGCATGCCGTCTGCCGCCGGCTGGGCTTCCAGTTCCACCACGTCAACTCTACAGAAACTTGAAAGGGAGTCAGCGGAGTGGACTTCTCAAGTCTCCATCAAACTCAGGAACATCCCAATTGAAATGTCTTATGCACATCAGGGTAGACCACATAGCATTATGCTCCAGCCTTTGTCAATTAAAAACCAATATTTAGTCAAGGCTGCAGTAACTGCGCCAGGTAGTGCTACTTCAAGCAAATACAACCCTATGCCTCTGTGGCGCGGTCCTACCTTCCCCAACACTTTTGTGTCCCACGCAATCTAATCAGCAGGAGGGCGAGCGAGATGGGAGAGCCCGTGCCCATGCTTCCTGAGGCCGCTCCCTTGACCTCCACAAGCTCAGGCGCTCTGCAGCTACTTACCCTGCGTCATTCCTGAGCAAGTGCTATGGTGCTACATGGCTAAGCTCTCCGAACCGGATCTCCTGTTTCCTGGAAACAGCGACGTGACCACCTAAGGTGTTGGCTCCTGTTTCCATGGTGTTCCATTTTTCCATGACTAGCCAACTAGTATCCCCAGTCAAGTTCCTGGAAACTGCCCCACATCCTCTGCTCGCCCAGTCCAGCTGATCAGCACCCTCCCACCTCCCGGGTGCTCGCTCCAGACCTGTCTGTAACTTTAATGTATTTTGTTGTTTTGTTTTCATTTTGAGTAGTAACACGTGTTTCTCACACTCTCTCTTCCTCTCTCCATCACAGCATGGAACACAGTTGATTTTGATTATTTACCAAATTATTTAACAAAAATTCCATCCAGACTCTAAAAGTGATAAGTTGCCATTACTGGAAAACATTTTCCTCTGTCAGGATGAGGAGCCAGTAAACAAAAATTTTTCTTGAAATGTCCTTCCACACGTACATGGGTAACCATCAATTCTGTACATACAGCAAATTCTTTTATCCTCAAGTTACAAGCTCCATTGACAAGTCCTTACTGGATGTCTCCATTAGCTGGTCCCCCGACACCTCAGCTAAGGGGTCCACATCAAATTACCTCTTAATGGCTGTCTCTAGTCTCAGTGAAGGAAGCTTCCCTTACTCTGCTTACTTGGGCAAGAGGTAAAGAAATAGCCCCTGTTTCTTGGAACCTTTAGGATTCCAGTTTCTAGAAACTTTGAAATTCTTCCCTCCACGTACTAACTCAGCCCCTGCTCAATGTTGAGAATTTGAACAAAATTATAAATAGGAAGATATTTTTAGATCTAGGATTCTTGTCACTAATTGTTTCAATTCACATCCCTATGATTTTATATGCAAATGGAGCTATCTACTGACCAAGGAAGAGAATAGAGACACATTTCAATTAAAAAACCTGATTGCTAACATTGCCATTTCATTTTTTATTTATTTTTTAAAAGATTTATTTTGTTTATTTATGCATGCAAGAGCTGGGATGTAGGCCAGAGGTGTGGGATGGGGGGGGGCGGTGAGACAGAGCGGGGAGCAGCAGGCTAGACAGGAGAGGTTTGCTGCCCCCTGTGGGTCCCTGGCCAGGGATCGAACTCATGCCACAGTGCTCACTAACAGCTTCATTGTGCAAGATTTAACCCCTTGCGTCACCAGGAAGACTCGACATTGCTATTTCAATGGACTTGTAGACTGATGATAAAATGAACAGCAAGAATTTCATTTCACTATATATTACATTACAATATTTTACATAATATAAATATTATAGTATTCATAATTTATTACATTATGATTTTAGTGACTATGAAGGGGGGAAAAAGGGCCCTTCCTTTTACAGGAGACTCAAACTACAGGTTACAAAAGCTACAGACTAAATCCTTATCAGCAGAGGCCATCTCTCCCTAAGTATCTAATAGCAACATGTTTCAATCTCTTAAGAATTCACATTAAAGTAGACTTGAAACCCACTCATGTTTTTCAGTGACAGGAATTCATAGGCCTGTCAAAGTTTTAAGAAATGACTTGAGGGGCCTCCCTGGTGGCACAATGGTTAAGCACCACACTACGAAGCATCAGCAGCCACTACAGCATGAGTTTGAGCCCAGGCCAGGGAGGGGATCCCCATGGCGCAGCAGACCTCTCCTGCCTCGCCTGCTGCTCCCCTCTGCAGTGTGCTTCAGTGGATCTGCCTGTCTGCTCCCCGCTCTGTCTCTGGTGACTCCTCTCACACCCCCACACACACCTCTGGCCTATATCCTAGTTCTCACATGCATAAATAAAATCTCAAAAAAAAATGGTTTGACCTTAATTTGTATGTGTTTGAAAAGGAGGGAACCCATGTACTTACTAGTACATTAGCACAATATGTGCAATCATCCCCAGTTTTGATGAATTTATAGAAGTCAAATTTGAAAATATGAATTTATAAAAGTTGAGTCCTATAAATTTTAAATAATCACTTCAGTATTAGCCTTTTTCTCTCGAAAGATCAGAAACACATACATTTGACATATTTTCATCTTCTTCCCTCTATCCTCTCAGACACCACTGCCACAGCCTTCAGCAAATCTGCTCTCTCTGTCCACCCCTTCCAGGCTCCCCCCATTCTCCCCACCTCCCCACTGCCTCTCTGAAGCACAGCAGTGATGGATTTTATGTTCATCCCCACTTTCATCTTCTGTCTTATTTGCCTCTTCAACAAAATCAGTCAGCTGGTGTTTGGCTTCTTTAATTTCCCCCCTTCCAACCCTCCCCCTCAGGACTCTGCTAGTTTGAGCACTAGACCCTGAATAAACTGGTAAAACCAGAATTCTCTTTAATGGAAGGTGAAAGGAAAGAGACTATGAGCTGCAAATGTTAATGTTTTCCCTGTAACAGTGGATTTCATTTGTTTAACCTTTGTGAAGCTGCCCTCTTCAATTGCTAAACTGCTGTCTGCCTTGGGAGCCCCCCAATCAGTCTGACATCAAGCCCGACACCCCAGGGTCTCCCCAGTGGAAAAGAGAAAGACTCTTTCCTTTGAAAGGTAAACTGAGCTAGGACCTTTCTGAACTCCTTGGTTGGTTTTGCTCCCAAGGATGTGCTAGTGGGGACCACCCCTTAGAAGGTGTCCCAGGAACGGCTCCCTAATATCAGACTGTGCGCAGGGGAGGAGCTCCCTCTGTGGTTCTGCCCTCTCTCACTCAGTGTTGAGAGGTGGCTGTACACAACCGGGCAGAAAACAAAATTCACACAACGCACATCCTCATGTGTTGAGGTGACTTAGCTCTATGTGCCAACTTTCCATCCAGGGCTTAAAGTGGGTCATCAGTATAATATTAAGGGAGCCATTGCTTGAATTCTCTCTGTCAGTCACAATAGTCCATGACATCTGGTCTATGATTTACAAGAAATTAGTCTTCAGACCCAATGGAATTAATTTAGCAATTTGTATTTTATAACAAAACCTGCTCACTCAGCATTGTCCCTTTTTTGTTTCCACTAATTTGACATTTATATTAATATGGACAACATGGAATGAATATCTCTTAAAGTAGATCGGGCCTGAATTCACTTCATTTTTGAAGATTTATTTATTTATGCATACAAGAACTGGGGTACAGGCCAGAGATGTGGGGGATGAGAGGATTCACCAGAGACAGAGTGAGGAGCAGAACAGGCAGATCCGCTAAAATAGACTGCGGAAGGCAGCAGTGGGGAGACAAGAGAGGTCTTTGTGCCATGGGTGTTAGCTCTCTGGCCAGGGATTTAACTTGCACTGCAGTGGCTGCCAATAGCTTCATAGAGCGGTGCTTAATCCCTTGTGCCACTAAGGAGGCCCCTGAGGGTTCACTTTTGAAGGCTACTTCCCTATCTGTGACCCCCTAGACAGGGCTTATGCTGCGGGAACTGCGGGGACTGCTCTGTTTACAGGACTTTACACTAACTGTGCCAATGCTTGATCTTCCATCAGCTAATGGCATCTTTTTTTTTTTTTGTCGCCAACACATTCATGACCTACAGTTGACTGCTTTTATTGTTTTTAATTAAAGTTTGGAATAGAAAGTGTCTACTTATCAGCATGTGAGGCCAATCATGAGTAAGGAAGGGCTTTCTAAACTCTTTGCAAGATGGATAGTGGCTGTGCGCATTGTCCCGCCTTCACCACCGTGGTGGATTGTCCCGACTTCGCCGTCAGGGCAAAAAGTTCATCACGATGACAGAGGAGAGGACACTTGTAATCTGGAACTTTGGAGAACAGAACCTATTTTGACAGGCCAGCCACAGTTTCCTTTGAGGAGCAGGAGGTATTTAAAAATAAATCATTTTATCATCATTGTATTCATTTAACATCACAGTTGGAGTGAGAATAAGGAGTGATTTGTGTTTGTGTGTGTGAGTGTGTGCTTCCTAAATCAGAATACACTCAGCTAATCACTAAAAATGAATAGCACATTTTGACTGTTCTCCTCCCCCTTACCCTAATATATTTTAAACTTCTTGATTTTTTTTCACATTTCCCAGTTCAGGTTTATAGAATATGAACTTCTGATGATAAAACACTCAGCAACCTATTCCCTTTGGTTTCTAAGATAGAGAGAAATGAGGCATTTTCCCTGGTCTTTCTTTTTATGGCCTGGAAAGTCTTTTCAAATTCAATTTAAATTTAATTTAGAGAAGAGACATCACTGTTCATTGCGGCAATGATGAGAGTGTCCAATCTCAGCAATACATATAGTCGTGTGGATTGAAATCAAAACATTGAATTACAATTCAGTGAATTTATCTGAAGCCCCTGAGGGGTTTTACAGAGTTCAACTCATTTTCACTTTTTCAAGTGAAAAGGTGGGATTTGAGCAGGTGGTAGATTAGTTTTCCAAGTTGTATATTTTCAGTGATAGTATACACAAACGCATCCCAGACAGACAAGTATACATATCACTCTTTAGAGAAGATCATTATTATTTAGAAATGTGGAACACGACAATTTCTAGTCATATTCTAAGACTGGGCTGGGATTGACAAAAAAACAGGGCTGCTTTTGGTCAAAAGAACACAGAAGCCCAACAACCTGGCATCAAACCTGCAAACTATCACTACCGCTAAAATCCTGTGTCAGTACCATTTTAATGCCCGTGTTTTGATTTCCTCATCTTACAGGTGGAAGGGCTGCAGTAAGTCATCCGAATCCCGAACTGCCTCTAAAACACATGAGCAAATCTGATTACTATTTTTACCAACTCTTTCCTACTCTACTCATTTTCTTTCCCTTTGTGGATGTTCCTATGACCTCAAGAGTTACAGGAAGGGGGCGGGCACCCTAAGGCAAGGAGGTGGGGAAACTGCATGTGAGAAACAGGGACACTAATGAGTTAACTGTGGAAAAGTGGATCTGATTTCCCCCCTCCCATCCCACTATTATCCTTGCTCTTTAAAAGGGCCTGATATATCCAAGACCTAGCATACAATTCAATAAGAAGAAAACAAAGACCCAATTACAAAAGAATGGGCAGAGGTGGTAACAAGATACTTCTCCAAAGAAGATAGAAGTGACTAGCAGGCATGTGAAAAAACACTCAGCATTACTCAGCATCAGGGAAATGCAAATCAAAGGCCCAATGAGGAATGGCACCTATCAAAAAAAAACCAGAAACAGTTACTATTGGTGAAGTTGTGGATAAAATAGGCCCCTTTTACATTGTTAGTGGGGATGTAGGTAGTCCGGGTCATATGGAAACCTATAGGAAGGTTTCTCAAAATATTAAAAATAGATCTACCATATGGCCCAATTGTTACCTACTCAAAGAACTTACTTTCATGGTCAGGTTATGGAAACAACCCAGGTCCACAAGGACAGAGGAGTAAATTGGGAAAATGTGGTTTATGTTCAGAATTACTCTTGTCTGGTTATATGAAGATGTAAAGTATCTTCCTATGTGCAATAGCAAATGTAAATAACAAGTACATTCAGAAGAACATATTCTCCATCTCTGTTCTGTCAGCATCCACCACACATAACTAACTTTTAAACTAAATCTGAAGGTTTGAAGTGTCTCAGACACAGACATCATGTTCTCTTAAATAGTCACACTGCAGGGAATGAGGATTGAGTGGCGGAGAGTAAGGTGTGAGAGGCCCACGAGGTTGAGGATTATGGGTGTTTGCCTGGTGAGTGTGGTGTGAAAACACACATCTGAATGAAGAGGTGTGAACCTGTACCCCTCAATCATATGCAGTGTCGTTGAACACTGTCCTCACACTAAAAATAATACAATAATAATAAAAAAGTACCAAGCTCCAGAATTTAACTTTTAAGTAAGTAAACAATCAAATAAAGGTTCAGACTTCTGGGTCCAGGGCAGACAAATGGAGATGGGTTCTTTGGATGCAAATGGCTAGAATCTGCACTTCAAAGTGTGTTCTCATCTGAAGTCCTCAGGCCTCTTACCCCCTTGTCTGACTTGGTACATTGGAAGGAAGTACACTGTGGTGGTGTTGGGGTTCAGAGGGGAGACCGCTCTTGGATTCATTACTGAGCTTGATTTTTGGGCTATCCAGTGAGCTTGGGGAGGCATTGTAAGGCAGATGAGCAGGAGAAAGAGGTACAGATGAATGCTGACATTTTAGAAAGACAAAGCTGAACTCTTCAGGGAGCACAATGCAAATCAGTATTTACACTTGAGAGAAATGGAACTCCTAAAGGAGTAAGCTCCATAGTCCAGGGAGCCACAAGAAGATCGACCTTAGGCCAGGCTGGGTTTCAGCACAGCCTCCCTCCACCTTATCTCCAGACCCCAGAAATCTTCAGCCTAAAATTTGCCGCTGATAAATCCCAAGTTAAAGAAAAGTATCATCAGCTATCATTTAAAATGTTGACATTTAGGCTATTCTTGCAAATCTTCTCTTGATCTGCATTTTAAAGTTTAATTCATTGTTTCAGATGGCATTTTCAATAGCTGGGGAATGAATTATTCAATCTTAAAATGTAAAATGAGCTTTCTCTTGGAAAGAAGCAGGCAGCATGCAGTTTCCTTTCACGTGACATTTATTCAGCCTGGTGTGGAGAGCGCTGTCATGCCAGCAGGTAACTGTGCATGCATTTTATAATTAGAACACACACATATTCTATAATTTCATCTTTGGAAATACTACATCGTTGGCTAATCTGTTTCAAGTCCATTGGGCATAATTGGTATAGACCAGCCAATGGCATTGTCATAAAGGTAATATACGAGCAAGTGGCATTAACAGACTATGTAAACAAGGATAGGAATTGCCCAAGATGCTTTAACACTCTCCTTAGCCTGACTAAACTTTCGACAAATTTCTTCTGATGCCAGGCCCCTGATGTACCTTTTCGTAAAGCATTTTTTTTTAAACTTGCAATTGTATATTCCTTCTTTGTTCCTTTGAAATATAAATCTACAACCCCGGGATCTCTTTTCCCAAGGACCTGGCAACCATTCCTTTGAAATGTAATCATCAGAAAGGCAGTCTGTACAGATGTCAAAGAATAAAACTGTAGACCTGAAACTTACACAATGTTATAAACCAGTACTACCCAGATTAAAACAAAAAAACACAATTTTTGTTTTTTAAAAGAAAACAAAGGGCCTCCATGGGGGTGGGGATTTAGGAGAGCCTAAGAGCTTAAATTCATAAGTCCCAAAGACTCAACACAGCTGCCCTCACCCATGTTGACCAACCTCCCTCCAGCATCTTCCATTGCTTTCCACCAACTCTTGTTGTGCTTAAAAACCCATCCTGCCATTTGTTGGCCTTTGCTGCGGTAGTCTTGAAGGCCGCTTCCTAGCATGCTGGACTGTTGTGGACTGGTTTTCCTTTTACGAGTGTCCCATAGAAGACAACAGCTTGCACTTGGTGTAGCCATAGGTGGGAGCTAACACAAACATGCTTTACACAAACCCTGTGCTAGTTCTTCTGTTTTAGAAAGGAGAAGAAATTGTGCTTACTAACCCCAAAGTCATGTCTTTCTGAATTGCAATCCATTCATTCATTCATTCATTCATTCATTCAGTAGCCATTCACCACGATTTTATAAAGAATACAGCCAGGGAAGTTCATAATATCAGACGTAAGTACAAGCCAATGACAAGGAAGTGTTTTCCACTTAAAACCTCCCACCTGAGGCCTCCCTGGTGGTGCAGTGGGCTGAGTCTCAGTGAGATCCCTGCTAAGGCCTGAGTTCCATCCCTGTGCAGGGAGGGACCCACATGGCTCAGCAGGCCTCCCCTGTCTCCCACTGCTCCCCTCAGCAGTGTGCTTCAGTAGATCCGCCTAGTTCTGCTCCCTACTCTGTCTCTGGTGAATCCTCTCACCTACCCCCGCTTTCCACCCCCCTGCCAACCTCTGGTCTATATCCCAGCTCTGGTATGCATACATGAATAAAAATAAATATTTTTAAAAATAAATTAATAAAAAACCCTCCCCATCCTCCATCCCATCTGAGTTGGGAATAGCTGTACTATTACTGTCTTTTGTCAGTTTTGCTCTGGAAAAAGTAAAGAAGAGACCAACTCCTTTACATATTTTTCTTCTTTATTTATACAAATAACCTGTAAAACCTTCTTATTCATGTAATTTTTTTTGCTAGGATTTGAAGTCTTGGAACATCATCTTTAACAGTAAAACAACAAAAACTCAGTTTAGTTATTTTCTTTTCTTATAGTTTCACCTCGTGGGGAAAGAGATTGAGAATACATGTTTTTCTTCCGAGCAACTTAATTTGAGGCCTGTTAAAGACTGGGGACCTACAGTGTACAGGCACCGACGCCCTCTCTTTGAAGATTCTGACCCCTTGGTAATCAAAACCCTGATAAAAGTGAGAGCTTTTATTTTGCTTCTAATTCATCATGATTTAAAAACAAGTCCAAGGTAGGTAGTTAGGATGTAATCGCTTCTAAAGATTATGACTTTTAAGAACAATGACTCTGAGATGAAATCACTCGGTCATTCATCGGTCAGTTAACCTTCTGGAAGCTCAAAGCCTCAATTAATTCTCGCAGAGAAATAACTTCAGAGTCAACTATGTCTGCGCCTGTAGTGATAAATGCACAGGATGATTTGATGAAGAGACTTTGTGAGAGAAGCATATTTACTCAGGTGTGGAGTGAATATTGTACCAATAAATAATAAAAATGAGTGGTGCTAATTAATTAATAATATTGAAGTTGAGTCAATTACTTAATTTTTATCAAAGAATTTTAAGAATGAAAACACTAAGGGGATTCGTTGAAAGGGCTGTATACACCAGCCTCTCATCAGTCTGACAGATATTTACTTAGGGCAGTAATTTTGTTTTCTCTATATGCTCTATAGTAAAAGAAAGTTCTGCTCCCACATAAATATCCAGTGAGTTTGAACAGAATGTGCAGTGATATAATAAGAATATAATTACATAATTACAGCACATTGAGGTTATTTAATTTGTTTTTATTTCAAAAGTAGGTGCCTAAACTTTGGTAGTCTGTGTTACATTGAAGCATTTTGTGTGTGTGCATATTATTTTTTTAGAAATGTGTGACCTTGGATAGGATCTTTTAAATGCTTCTAGTGCCCAAATTTCTTTGCTTTTCATTACCTACTTTTTTTGCATGCACTAGCCATTATTTAGAAAAAAGTGCATAAAGTCATATTATTCTTGACATTCCTTATATATTAAGCTCAAGACAGGCTTGTGAATTATAAATCAGAAAATGGTTTCTGTTTCTGTGTTGTTCATTGGTGTAGTCTGTCTTAAGTCAATCTCAATGATTATTTGATTTGATCTTCATCATCTACATTACCTCTATACTACAAGAAGCGTTGCACTTGAACTTAGACAAGAGAAAAAGTCCTCAAGCCATTTAAAATCTCTTCCTTTCCGACCAGCTGTTATGTTCTCAGTGATCATTGTTGCAATTGATTTCATTAAGAAAAAATCGATCATGCTAACTAAATGATGCCCCCACTTTGTCTCAAAATCAGCTTGATATTTACAAGTTTTTATGTGTGCATTTCCTTTTCAACTCTCATTAGCATAAGTTGTTATACTGTCAGATCAAGTATTGCTTCTTTATGCTGCTGAAGTGTTTTGTTTCTTTGCTGCTTTGTTAAAATTCTTCATCAGACAGTGGCTGTTCATATAAGCGGCAAGGTGTGCCCAGGGGAGGAAAGGCTGCAGGGGTGCAGCCTTTGTAATTGCTCAGTGCATGCTACCTGCACTCCATTTGTCTTCTCGGCACTGGTGATAGGAGACACTTGCTCATGCATCTCTCCTAGATCACACTGCAGGAACTAAGAATTGTATTTGCAAGTAAAATTTCAAAGTGCCTGGCAAGACTCACCACAGCCCAAGAATGACAAGGATGTCTCCTGGATGCATGGGTACAACTTGCTACACCTTGTTAGGAAATTACATCGAATATCTTGTAATACCTTTGATGTAGAAAATTGCTCCTCCACTCCTCTGCCTCCTCTCTGCCTGCTGTGTCAGGGTTTTGCTGGATTGTCTGTGATGTGCATGTAAGTTACACCTGGCAGAAATGGAGAACATAGAACACTTCCTTGGGGACTCCTGAAGGAGCAGAGCACCAAATAAAGAATATTAAAAACTGCATGGGGAAGGAGAAGCCGGCAAGATGGAGTGAAAATTAATGACTCAGTGCCATGCAATGTTACCATGTTACTAAAACAACTTTTATCCTTTTGCAAATCATAACATAAAACATAGAACTCTAATAGTTCAGCTTCTAAACAGGTTTCAGCATCTAAACACATTGACCATCAAAATTAATGATGCAGGGGCTTCCCTGGTGGCCTCGGGGTTAAGTCTCAGTGCTGTCACCACTACAGCCTCAGTTTGATCCCTTGCCAGGTTGTTAAACCACATGGTGCAGCAGACCTCTCCTGCCTCTCCCTCTGCTCCCCTCAGCAGTGTGTTTCAGTAGATCCGCCTGTTCCGCTCCCCACTCTGTCTCTGCTGAATCCCCTAACCCACATACCTCTGGCCTGCACCTCAGTACTTCTATGCATAAATCAATCAATCAATCCTTTAAAAAATTAATGATGCAATGTGATGAAACACATAAAACAACCTCGATAATTCTACTCTTATTGCACACCTCACTAGATGTCCAGATAACCCAAGTGACTCAGGACACAAAGCGTACCCCACGATGAAGGACCCGCTGTTGTTACTTATATTCTCCAAATACCTACCGAACACAGCTCTTGAACAGGCACCTTGCTGACGAATCTCCTCTGAGACTGAGTGCGGCGCCAGACACAGAGATACCAGGCCCATGGTGTGAGAGGGAAGCAGAGATTAAATGGAAAACACGATGAATCTGGAGCCTAAGGAAGCACATCAGTCAGTGTCTTTTAGGAAGCTCGCCATTAACTGAAGTTTTCTTGTATTCTATAGAACATCTCATGAAAGATGAGATTATCTTTTGCAAGTCATTGTAGTGGGCATAATAAATGTGCTGCATCTGGACTGTGCATTTTATGTCCTTATCAAAATATGGGTCTGTGTATCGACATCCATTATGCCTTATTTAAATGGCATTTTTAACTCAAGTTCTTGTCCCAAACTGTGGCCTTCCTAAACGTCTCGCCCAGTTAATCATTTGGCAAGAACACTTTTCCGCCTTAATGGTTGTTGGTATGGCTTTGTCAATACGTTCTCTTTTCCAAAAAGCACCGCGTTAAACTGTACGAAAGGTCAGCCCCGCCGGCTGGAGGCTTGCTACCAGCTTTCTGCTCAAAAGCACTCTCAGGTCCATGACAGTAAATCATGCACTTGCTGGAATGGCAATATTTGCTTTATCAAGAATTCAAAGAGGGGCCTCCGCAAGGGGTTAAGTACCCCACTATGAGGCATCTGCAGCCACTGCAACACGAGTTCGATCCCCGGCCAGGGAGGGGACCCACATGGTGCAGCATTTAAAAATGCCATTTAAATAAGGCATAATGTATGTCGATACACAGACCCATATTTTGATAAGGACATAAAATGCCCAGTCCAGACGCAGTACATTTATTATGACCATTACAATGACTTGCAAAAGATAATCTCATCTTTCATGAGATGTTCTATGAGATGTCTCTCCCACCTCCTGCTGCTCCCTCAACAGTGTGTTTCAGTCCATCTGCCTGTTCTGCGTCTCACTCTGTCTAGTGCATCCCCTAACCCACATACCTCTGGCCTGTACCCCAGCTCTTGAATGCATGAGTAAATAAATCTTCAAAAAAATTCAAAGGCGCCAGTGAAGTCTGGCTCCTCAGCGCACCGAGGCCCATTTTATGGAGACGTCTGCGGGACGTGTAAACAGCGATCCCTGGAGCGTAGGGCAGGATCACCGCCATTATTGAGCTGGGCTTGGGAAAGTACACTAGGATTTAGCTAAAGGTCAATGAATATTATAAGAAGTGTTGTTCATAACTAAAGTAGTTATAATAATGAAGATAAAAGCTTATGCCGAATGCTCGGCTATGGACCAAGAAATATGCCTTTCCGTAGTATCTTACTTTGTTCCTGGATTGTCTCCTCTCCGAGAAAACTGGAGTGGGGCTGAGCAGGATGGGGGAGGCTGCAACTGAAATTCACTCATTAAAGATATTGTTACATGGGCACCCAAACTGCCCATGTTTTCGCTTCTCTCAGGTACCTGGAAAGTTGAAATTACCTAAGCTGTGAATGACAGGCCCAGGGGAAAATAGATGGCTAAGATTTAGGAAGTAGTGAGATTGTTACTCAAAAGTGTCTGTGTTCCTCGCAGTCCAGGCTTGTGCATGAGAAAGGTGAACTTTCCCAGCCAGCCCCAGCAGTATTTGATATCATCTAATTTCCACTGTTCTAAGCCATTTTGACTTTATAATTTAAGCATAAAAAACAAAGTCCTAGTCCATTTTTAATGCAATTTGCATACCCCTAATGATTAATAATTTTGAACATCTTTTTATGTGCTTATTTATGATCTTGTGTGTCTCTTTTTGGTGATGTGTCTGTTCAACTGTTTTCCTTTTATCTTTTTTTTTTTTTTTTCTTACTATTTTCTTACTATTGGGATGTGAGGATTCTTTAAGCATCCTGGAGCCATACTTTTTAAATCAGATATGTGTTTTGCAAGTATTTTCTCCCAATTTGTGTGTATGTGTGTGTTTTAAGATGTGTTTATTTATGCATACAAGCACTGGGGCACAGGCCAGAGGTATGGAGGGTCAGAGGATTCACCAGAGACAGAGTGGGGAGCAGAACAGGCAGATGAACTGAAATACACTGCTGAGGGGAGCAGCTGGCGAGGCTGCACTACGTGGGGCCCCTCCCTGGCAGGAGATGGAACTCGTGCTGCGGTGGTGGCTGTGGTTTGCTTCATGGTGCTTTGCTTAACCCATTGCACCACCAGGGAGGCCCCCCAGTCTGTGGTTTTGCTTTTCATTTTCCTAACTGTCTTTTAAAGAGAAGAAACTTCATTGTGATAAAGAAGAATTTGTCAAATTTTCATTGGCGTACAGGGATGTTGCGGTCACTTCTAAAAATGCTGTTGCCTCATGGAAGGACACAGACATTCCTCTGTGATCTCTTTGGAAGTTCTTTCTTTAGTTTTGCATTTACACCGACGACCCACCTTGAGTACGTTTTTGTATATCCTCCAAGGGCGGTATGACTGAAGTATACAGCTTTTTGCAGATGGATATTCAATTATTTTATGAGTACTGATTTTAGTGTCATATCTAAAAATATTTTTGCCTAACAAAAGCACATAAAGATCTTTTCTACGTTTTCTTTTGAGAGTTGTATAAACACAAGTTTTATATGTATGTCAGTGATCCATTCTGAGTACATTTTTGTATACGGTCCAAGTGTAGATTAAATTCAGGTTTTGGGGTTTTTTTGGTTTTTGTTTTTGCATGTGAATACTCATTGTTGAGGCACCTTTTGTGGAAAAACATCCTTTTCCCTCTCAACTGTCTTTGATCCTTGGCGGAACATCAGTAGCCAATGCGGGTGTGTTTCTGAACTCGCTTCTCTTCGGGCTGTGCATTGTCGCCAGAGCTGCTGACTCAGCCGGGGGCAGCAGCGGCTGCCCAGATTAAGCAGCCCTTAGCCCCCATCTGGGTGCTGTTCCCCTCCTGTCCGGGACCGCACCCAGATACCAGGTGCCTGTGCCTTCACTCCGCACCAGAGCCGCGCACCACCGCTGCAGGGAGAGCATCTGGCGCCTGTGGTCCGCAGCCGTCCAAGCAGCCCGCAGACCAGCCGCTTCCTCCTGGCTTCTCCCTCCATCCCGGCCCTGGAGATGGCCCTGTGCTCGGCCCCAGCGGCTGGGGCAGATACCCTTGCGTCCGCCCAGCTGAGGCAGCTCCTCCTGCTCAGCAAGGCGGGCGCCCTGGACGGGTCCTGTGTGACCCACCCCAGGCCGGGGAGACTCTGGCGTTCCCTTTCCGTGTCTTTACGGGTGCAGTATGATTGGTTTATGTTCAGATTCTCTAACTTGAATTAAAATTATTTATACTAAACCCCCTTTCCTGTGTAGCGTACGTCTAGGCTGCATGCAGCCTCGGTCTAGGCTGCATGAAGCCTCTTTCCCGCCTTCTGAGAAACTCTTCCTGTCTTTGCAGTTGAAGCACGTGGCTGTCCGGGCACAGAGCCAGGCCTGCCTTTTCCACACAACTGACAAACTCTGGGGTGTTTTTTTGTTTTTTTTGATTTTTTATTTATTTTATTTTTAAAAGATTTTATTATTTAATTATGCGCACAGACCTGAGGTACAGACAATATTCACAGGAGGTGAGAGGGTTCACCAGAGACAGAGTGGGGAGCAGAAAAGGCAAAGTGACTGCAATACACTGCTGAGGGGAGCAGAGGGAGACAGGAGAGGTCTGCTGCGCCATGTGAGTCCCCTCCCTGGCCGGCAGCAGGGATCAAACTTGTGTGCAGTGGCTGCAGAAAGGTTCATAAGGCTGCGCCTTTAACCCCTTGTGCCACCAAGGAGACCCTATATAAGACCTTTAATGGAAAGGAAACTTTAATACAATTAGGAAACAATACAGAAAAGACAATATAGTTTCCAAATCAAGCACCCAAAGTCACCCATCCCCTTGAGGGCGAAAGTCCAGCCAAACAGGATTGGCCCAAAGCAAGGCCTGAAAATCTGCCACAGACTAAAGCACCTTTCAGTGGAGACCCACAGAAAAGGGTCAGAAAGAGTCAGACAAATCTGGGAGGAAAAAAGCAACATCAACATCAAGATAAAAGCTGCCACTGTTAACCTCCCCGCCGGTCTCTCCCCACATCTGTTCCAACCAGTCCAGGACCAAGAAGCAAGTGCAGCTTCTTCACATGACTCTGCTCCACGGGCCTCCTCCAGGCCTCCTCGCTGCTCTCCATCCTCCTTTCTTTCTTCCCCCATCTCCTCTCCAGCTTCTCCTTCCCGCTCAGCTCCACCCACCCTCTTTGGGTGGAGCAGGGAACCTGGTAATTCCCCTTTTACGGGGGAATCCCCTGTTACAATATTAGAGTGTGAGCAGAAAATCAGAGGTATTCTCAGAGCTTCATCTTTATAACTCGGGCTGTTTGCTGAGGGTCAAGTCTGCCTTCTGCCTCATGGCCCGTTGCTTCTCGGAATTGTTCTTCTTGAGGTTGTCGCGGAGGGAACTGCAAATCTATTTCCTGTTTCTCCCTTAGAAATAAAACAGTGTTGGTGCTCAGTGTTGGGGTTGCCCTTTCCTCTCCTTCTCTCAGATGAACCATAAGGGGCAAAAGTTCAGCTGCGTGCCCCAGGACCCTGGAGGTTCTGGCAACAGGACCCTGTTGTATTCCCAGGCCTGAGCTTGCCTAGGGCGGGGACCTCAGTGTCTGTCTCATGGGTTCTTGAGGTTGTCACCCAGCATGTGCTGTGGAAACCCATGGTTCTTACCACTCAGCTCTGGGGCAGAAGGGCCACCGCTTTGTTCTCTTTGTCCTAACCTGGTTTCTACTGAAAAACTGAGACTCTGAACACAGGAGTTATGTCCTTCTCTGCCTGCCCACATTCCCCCTTTCCACCTCAAAAGAGGAACACCTGGCTATCCCAGTGCCTCTTAGTGGCTGTAAGTCTGCAAGTTGGTCCCCTCAGGCAAGGGCTTTTTCTGGCTTCTTTCTTAGCCCTTGTATTTTAATTGTATGGACCCTCAGGTTGTAGGGTTTCTCTGGGACACCTTACCTGCCCCAGGCTATCTCTGCAGAACATAATCATTGCAGTTCTTGGGTTGGTGGCCCTGGGACCCAGGTCCGAGCTGCGCTTCAGTTTCCTTGCCTTCCTCTACTAGCCCTCAAACCTCCGCTTGTGCTTAAACTCGAGAGAAGACTTTTTTCCCCTATTTCATTCTGAGTAAATTTCCAGAAGAAGCTCTTCCTCTAGTATTTCCTAAGTACAATTAAGTTATTCTTGGCCTCTTTTTGATATGCAAAGAGAACGTCAAGGAATAGTAGTATAGCAATACATTTAAAATATAACTCATAGACTATCACAAAGTAACATTAAATGTACACAACTGGGAAGTGTTCACATTGCCAGACGAGCACCTCAAATAATACCTAAGGCATTTCTGCATAAAGATCAAGACATTGTAAAATTAATACAGACAACGGGTAAGATGACAAAGTTAACAGAAAAGAACAAGGCACAAAGCCAGGCTGATCTGCTCAGCACTGACTGGCCCAGCAAACAGAGGAGAGAAAATTAGGAGCCACTGTAACGAGGGGTCCCCAGGAGAAGGGGACATTCCAGGACCCCTGCCGCACCCAGAGCTGAGCAGGGATAAGAAGATGCTGGAGAGGAAACTGAGAAGCAAGCACGGAAGAAGGAAGCAGGATGGAGGCAGCAAGGAGGCCTGGAGGAGGCACTGAGCAGAGGCATGTGAAGAGTCTGCGCTTGCATCTTGGTCCTGGACTGGTTGGAGCAGGTGGTGAGAGACCCGTGGGGAACTTAGCAGTGGCAGCTTTTATCTTGATGTTGATGTTGCTTTTTTCCTCCCAGTTTGTCTGACTCTTTCTGACCCTTTTCTGTGGGTCTCCACTGAAAGGTGCTTTAGTCTGTGGCAGATTTTCAGGCCTTGCTTTGGGCCAATCCTGTTTGGCTGGACTTTTATCCACGAGGGGATGGGTGACTTTGGATGCTTGACTTAGTAACTCTATTCTTTGTCTTATCTGTATTGTTTCCTAATTGTATTAAAGTTCCTTTTCATTAAAGGCCTTATATGTTTGTCTTGATGCAGCAGATAGCAGAACCCATTCAGAGAGGGCAGGTTTGGGGGCTCTGGGGTGCCCCTCTCCCTGCCCTGTAATATCACTAGATGTGGAGGTCCTGGCAAAGTTTTCAGAAGAAAGTAGAGAGTGGATAGAGGCAGACACCAATGCAGCTGATATACTCGTTTAGAAGACGAATGAATGAAAACAATAATTTCCCTCCCACCAAACAATTTGTACTATGATTATATCATAAAAAAAAATTTAGTCATGCTTTATGCCTTTCGCTACTTGGGGGAATAGAACCTTGTGCACAGATGAGACTCAAATACAAGTGAATTCCACTGTTACTCTGGCCACATGTTTGGCCTACATAGGTTAATAGTGTGGATATATTTTCACTTGAAAAAGACTGTACTGGAACTCAAAGGAATTTTTTAAATTCCACCTATAGAAAATAACATGATTTTGGTAAGAGCTTTTATGTGTCTACTCTCAGGTCACATGTAAGGAGAGGAAATCGGCTACAGCAGCGAGTTAACGGGAAAAGTCCTAGCATGCAGCAACAGTGGGGCATTTTCTTCCCCCGAATGGAGTGTGGTGAACAATCCAAGGAAACTCACGACCAAATTGATCCAAGTTGAAGAAAGAAGGCATTTATGAGTGTCCAGGGCGGTTGGTACCAGACCTGATATTCCTCCCTATTTCTAAATACCAAACTTAGAGAAGGGGGATTTAGAAATAAGCATCTAGAAGCCTTTTCTCCCTCCTATTATCACTGGGTCTGGTTAATCCCCTGGAACAACAAACATACCTTTGAAAGAGCTTCTTGTCTTTCCAACTCTTTCTGTGAAAGTGGTTTCCCTACTTCTATTATCTATTGGCCAAAGTGTTTACTAACATTTATCTTTTGACCTTTTATCCACTGCCCTTTGAGTTTATTTGCACCGTCTCTGTGAATCCACATGATACAGAGCAATCTTGTGTGTATTTGCTCTGGAAATCAAAACTCCCTCAAAGCAGCTTGCAACTATATGAGACTCTACTTTTCTCCAGCTGTTCACAGACAACAGGCAAAAGCACAATGGAAAGGTTCAAGTGTAAATTACAGAATCAGGCTCTTTTCTTGCTCTTATTTCCTTTTTTCACTTGTAGTTGAATAAAATCCACATCATATATCTCAAAACACAAAGATGAGTAGCAAATCAATAAGCAATAACTATGTCGCTTATATTTATGGTCAAAAAGGTGTGAGAAATGTACTTTTTCACTTAACTTACAAATTTTAAAGGGGTTGTGTTAAGTAGAGTGAGTGTAAATTGTTAATATATTCCTGTCTTTTTTTTTTTCCTTCTTTTTATTATTCTGTCAAAAGGCTAGAAAGCCCCCAGATGTAAGCACAGTACTGGCTAATTTCCAAATACTGTCATCAGATTAGTATTCATCTTAATGTTCGGGGGTTTAGCCATTATAATTAATCATCTTCTAAGTGCAGAAAGATACTTAATACTCTGTCCCTACTCATTATTTAGATTTTTAGTTTTATAGTGAAGGGCCTCAGAAAAAGATTAATTAAGTCAAACACTTTGGGGTTATTCTCCCATCATTGTACAGAGGATTTACATATATAACTGGAATTCATGTTGGTGAATGTTCCTCCAATAATTATGTAGAATATCACTGAAATCAATGCCTCCTTGAATGAGTTTGTCTAGCAATAATAATATAAACCAGAATTATCCTAATGAATGCTTGGTATATTTTACATTTATTGTTTAATTTTTGTGTGCTGAAATCATAACCAAACAGTGTTTATACTGTTAATTCACATGGACTACACTGTTTTAGAAAAAGATGAAAGCCTATTATCTGGGAAATAAACTAATTTTACAAACTAATGCTATAATCAAGTTACTTCCCATAATCCACTAAATCTTAATTTCTTCAGATAAAAGATGTGTTAAAATAATTTTATACAGCTAAGATGGCTTATAATTTTAAGACCTCATACTTCAATATGTTATATGTTTAAACCCAAAGTGAATGTCAAATATACAAATTCTAAAGGACAGAGTCTGGCATTTGATACTTGGCAAAAATAAACCAAAAAACAACAAAAACAAACAAAGAGCTCACTAATTTTAGTTTCACCAGAGGTAATTGAAAGAGCTAAACCCTGTCTTTCTGCAAGAACAGACAACTTTTTCCTCACTATTTTTCCATTTATGAAATACACAAACCTATATTGACGTGACCCAGAGAATGTCACATTAAATAAAAAGAACTCATTGTACAATTTGAGTTCTTAAATAGCCAAAGCAAATGAAAAAGGATAAAACTGGAGATATCACACTTCCTGATTTTAAATACATTACAATACTACAAGAATTAAAATAGTATGGTGCTGACATAAAAACAGGCCTACACACCAATGGAAAAGAATAGCAACCCCAGAAATAAACTCGCACTTATATAATCAATTGATCTTTAACAAACATGCCAAGAGGCCTCCCGGGTGGCGCAGTGGGTTAAGCAACACACTGTGAAGCAAACCTCAGCCACTGCAGCACGAGTTCGAGCCCTGCTGCCGGCCAGGGAGGGGACCCACATGGCACAGCAGACCTCTCCTGCCTCGCCCGCTGCTCCCCTCAGCAGTGTACTTCTGTTGATCTTCCTGTTCTGCTCCCCGCTCTCTGTGGTGAATCCTCTCACCTCCCCCACACCTCTGGCCTGTACCCCAGTGCTTGTATGCATAAATAAATAAATCTTAAAAAAAAAAACATGCCAAGAATGCATGAAGGAATTAGAATGATCTTTTTAACACTGGTTTGGGGGAAACTTTATATTCGCCTGCAAAAGAGTGAAATTGAACCTCTGCCTTACATAATAAAAAAAAAAGCCTACTCAAAATGGATGAAACTCAAATAAAAGGCCTGAAAGTGTAAAATAATTAAAAGAAAATGGGAACACTTTCATAACTTTGGTCTTGGCAATGATTTCCCGTATATGACACCAAATCATGAGCAAAAACTGATACACGTACTACATCAAACTAAAAAACTTTTATACACAAATAAATCAGTGCAGTGAAAATTCAATCTGTGAATAAAAAATATTCTATACCACAGTTCCGATAGGGGCCATAATCCAAACTGTATAAGGAACTTCTATAATACAGTAAGAAAAAAAATTACCCAATTAAAAATTGTACAAAGGAATTTTCTAACATATATAATTCAGTGGCCAACAGGTATATAAAAAGTTGCTGAACATCATCAACCTATTTGGATGACAATTATCAAAAAAAGGTAACAGATATTGATGAAGATGTGGAACAACTGGAATACTTGTACATTTTTGGTGGGAAAGAAAAATTGCATCATCATTATGGAAAACAGTACTAACACACTTCAAAAATATACAAATGTAAACCCTCCTAATAACCAGATATTTCATACATGGAATATATCTAAAATAATTGATATCAGGCTCTCAGAGACTTAGCTACACTCGCATGTTCATTACAGCATTTTCCATTATCACTCATTATTCATATGGCCCAGACACACACCTTAAGCGTTCATTGATTGATAAGTGAAAAACGAAAGTGTGGTACATATAAACAAGGAAGTCTTAGCCTGAAAATAAGGGGAAATCCTGTCATATGCTATGAGAGGACATTATGCTAAGTGAAATAAGTCTGTCATAAAGAGATGAATATTTCATAATTTCACTTTTATGAGTTATCTCAACTAGTCCCTCTCACGGAAAGAGAGTAAAATTGTTTTTGTCCAGGCTGGGGACTGGGAAGCGAGGAGGAGGAATGGGTATTGTTCAATGGATATAAAGTTTTAGTTATGCCAGAGCATATATTAGACAAATCTGTTCTACAACTCTATGCTTAGGGTTAAAAACATTTCACTGGGTACTGAAATATTTGTTGGAGCTAGTTATAATTTAGCTAGTCTTACCACAATAAAAACAAGTGAGTGACAGTTTATTGGACATTTTAGTACTATATGCCAAATATTTTCCCAATATTCTCTATGTATTTTTAAAGGGGAGTTGTTCATCGAGAACTGAACTCTCTATATACCTAAGGATGTACAACCAGTGCTCAATACATCACTTTATGGTTTAAAATTCTTACCATAGGAGAATCTTTAATTTTCAAGTTTTGTTTTTTTTTTTTTTCCTCTCTGTTGGCTTTTTTCTTCTTCTATGGAGGTCACTTATCGAAGCTAAAAATGTATATGGCCATGAAATGTTTAGATTTTATATGTGTGTCTAATACTCAACTAGATGTATGTTTTTTTTTTAACTTAGGAAACATTGGTTACAATATAATGTATGATTCAAAATTTCAGCTACAATATACTCCTGAGTTGTTTCATCATAAAACAAAGCACAAATCAATATTATTTGAAATTTAACTTAAAAAAATTCTAATAGGGACCTCTCTGGTGGCACAGTGGGTTAAACAACACACTATGAAGCAGACTGCAGCCACTGCAGCACGAGTTCAATCCCTGCCACCGGCCAGGGAGGGGACCCACATGGTGCAGCAGACTTCTGCCTTGCCCGCTGCTGCCCTCAGCAGTGTGTTTCAGTCAGTGTGCCTGTTCTGCTCCCCACTCTGTCTCTGGTGAATCCTCTCACCCACCACGCCTCTGGTCTGTACCCCAGCTCTTGTATGCATAAATAAATAAATCTTTAAAAAAATTCTAATAGGTGGAATAAAATCTGTTACTATTTACATTCAATTCAAAATTTTTAATGTTACTTTCTTAATTCTTCTCAGGTGATCCTGAGGAATGAGTTGCCTCAATCATCAAAGATCATCATAGATGATTCCAGATTGTATTTTTCCTCATATGGATAACCACTACTTGGAACTAATTAGACAAGCTATAGCAATTGGTGGTTATTTATTTGATGTGTATGTTTTTTTTTTCTGTTCAACTAGATCATGAGCTTTTGCCTGTGGGAGCCAAATGTCATATTTCTTGGATATTCTAATGCACAACTCAGCAAATATATATATATATACATACATATTATTTTTCCTCTGAAGGGATAGTCAAACTGTCTCTGTCATGGACACTAAATTATGCCATTATGTTGCCAAAGCACTGTAGATAAATAAAAATAAACAAATATGGTGGGCTCTAATAAAGTAAGTGGATGAGTTTACAAAGGTGTGTGTGACTGAACTGTAATGCAAGATAAAAATCTGTGTAATTCCTTCTGGAACATGATTTTTTTTTTTACTGTCTTGCTATAATCAGTCATCTAAGTTATATGATTCACATTCAATTCATGCAGAAATGAACTGTTTACAAAATTATATAGAAAAGCTACTACTTGCCATACAAAAACACAGATACATAGGGGAAGAAAAAAACCAGAAAGTACTGTAATGTTTCAATTTTGTTTGTTTTTGTTTTCCCAAATTATTTCAATGTTGGTTGCAATTATTTTGACAACAAAAACTAATCAAGATAACAACACAATAGATAGGGTTTGTTCCACACAGATCCATTAAGCATAACAATTAATACAGATGTTCACGTTTCATTACTTAAAAAGCTAAACTTAAAATACATGAAAGACTTCCCATCTTACAAAAAAAAACCCGATTGTTATAAAGACTCATCAGACAAGTAATTCAGCCAATCTAATTCCAGTCGTGATATCTATCACAGTGATTCCAGGATTCTCATCATTTTTATCAATAGAAAATTTGCTCGGGCTTTCAGAACTCACATTATTTGAAAATACCCATAAGATTATACCAAGTCAGCCTTGCCTTGTTGATGAAAGTCAGAGGCACAGGCTCTTGGGCCAAACTTGTACAAGTTAAAGGGTATTTTCATTGTGCAAATAAGTCCCAGGGGATGCTGGATTGTTCCTTATGGAGGAGTTCTGTGGCCAGAGCCATCAGAAAAGATGACAGTAAGGGAATATAAACAAAAAGCTGAAATGCATTGTAAGAGGCTCTTCTACCTCAATTTTATTTTTCAGTGTATTAGAGAAAGGATAATGGGAGGAATCTTTGAAAACTATATCCACACTGCTT
This sequence comes from Galemys pyrenaicus, assembly GCA_019455555.1. Taxonomy (NCBI): domain Eukaryota; kingdom Metazoa; phylum Chordata; class Mammalia; order Eulipotyphla; family Talpidae; genus Galemys; species Galemys pyrenaicus. The sequence continues at coordinate 6,372,872 of JAGFMF010011662.1, forward strand.
ATTTTTGTGTATGTACATTTACTCCCATCTATATTTTATTATTTCAAAATATTTGTACTCAATATTGATCGCTTCTTTGGGATTCACATTGTTAGAAAAACATACTCGCATGAAACTACATGCATCTAGGCAAAATAAGTTTCTTTAATGGAAGATGGAGTCTCCAAGAGAATTGTTCTCATTTTCCAAGATTCTAAAAAATAAATATGAAAACTATGTATTACCTGCGATCATTTGAGTTTTAAACAGATATAATCCCATTCACAGTTGATTTATAGATATTCTCCTTCTATGTCTTTGGTTTATATTCCAATTTTAATATGAGACAAATGGCATAGAACACATATCACCTGTACATGTAAATGTATAGTCCTATTCAAACTCTACCATCCATTGAAATATTAATTTAGTTTTTTTTTCAAAGGCTTATTTATTTATGCATACAAGAGCTGGGGTACAGGTCAGAGGCATGGGGTGGGGATGAGAGGATTCACCTGAGACAGAGTAGGGAGCAGGACAGGCAGGTCAATTGAAATACACTGCTGAGGGGAGCAGCAGGCAAGGCAGGAGAGGTCTGCTGTGCCAGGTGGGCCTCCTCCCTGGCCTGAGATTGAACTTGTGCTGCAGTGGCTGTGGAAGCCCCACAGTGTGGCTCTAAACCCCTAGTGCCACCAGGGAGGCCTTTAATAGCCATTATGTTTTAAAGGTTAAGTTGAAGTAAGTGCATTACTAGCTGAAATCAAAGTAAGTAATGGTTACAATGGTTAGCAAACACTAATCTCCCAATAAATTTAAATTCTTTACTTCCTTTCTTGGATGCTGAGTATAAGATCATGGAAAACAGAGCAGTTTTAGGATTATTCTATACCCTATATCATGATAGGTGTTTACGATGTTTGATTGGATGGAGTTTTTTGAAGGTGAAGAATAAACAAACACATGCTTTCATTTGGGGTATAAATAAAAAGAAATCCAAAAGCTCATAAGATACCTCTTACAAATAAAGTGACTAGGCAGTTTTGCTTTTGAAGAGTCAACACTTCCATAATCAGGAGAGATAAAGAGACTAGAGAATGACTTAGCTGATGCAAGGGAGACAGGCATTACAAGCAAACTGAGAACAGCTCACGTTCAAAATCTCCTAATTTCCAGGGGGATGAAAAACAAGGACAGAGCTGGTAAAGTTTCTCCATCTTCTCAGTGTCGGATAATGAGTGGCTACTTCCCAACTATCTGAGCTCTGCATTACTTTTGTATTGTTCTTGGGTAAGGCAGAGGTGGTTTTCATCTTGTTCACCCTACACTGTGTTGCCATTTTAATTAGATCGAAACAGCTTGGGAAGACTTAATTTTTAAAATAGTTTTAAATCTCTGATTGAGAAATACAAATCAGTTTGGATAAACACAGAGTAAACTAACCTTTACTCTGATACTTCAAATCCCTTAAGCTTTCAGTAATTACTGTTCTTAGGGAAAAAATATGTAATTATTCAAGTGAAAATTGATTTGGTAACACCTGTGTGAGACTTTTTCTTGTAACATAGGAATCACATTGAACATGTAAGTTATGTTATTCAGCTCCAGTAAATACATTGTAAACAACTCTATGAAGATGCCCAACTAAAAGGCACGCTAAACCCATCAGGAGAATTCTCGTGTTGAATGCTCATGAAATGGCCTAGCATATATTTTAGCAAGAAGCTGAGACCTGAGAAGCCATAAATGGCTGCAGACGAGCCGTAGGGTGCTGGGAGCAGTGGAGGGCGCAATGACCGTGGAAACGCTCCTTTGAAAAATTGTCAGTGCCGTACAGTTGCTTAGACTCTTCAGCAAAGCCAAAGAAGCCACTTGCTAGATTAAAGAGAGCTGAATGTTACAGTTTCATTAATCGTCCATTTGACTACATGGGCGATCAAATCAATCAAGGCCTTCCTGCCGCCTGCCAAGGATGGCCCAGCACCAAGAACTCAGGTCTGCGCTTGTCCTCATACCAGGCCAGTGAGGCCATGGTGAGCAGACAGACCTCTACTATCGACGACAAATGCCAGAACCAAAGGCCTTTTGAAAGAAAATTCAAGTTTTCCCCTTTCTGTGTCATCTCTGAACTCGTCCTTGGCCACAGTAATCACACAATGAGAGCAGAGTCAAGGGTTGGAGAAGAATTCTGTCTCAAGTTGAGGCAAAAGCCAGTGTTTTCAGGTATAATACTATCAGAGAGCTAAAATCTGGGATGAATAATTCAATTTTTAATAGTGAGCTGGGTATTTACAGCTAATAGTCCATAAAAAGGAAATTTCCTTGTACTTAGGATCTTCCACAAATCCGTTAGAATTAAACTGAAATGCAAAAGAAAAATTAACAAAGAAAATGGATGATTTTCGAAAATAAACAAGATGATTTAATTATATGCAACAATAGTCACCTCCAGTCACAATAAGGTCTATACAAATTATGGAAGACTGACAAAAGTGAAAACAAAACCCTAACACCTATTGCTGGGAAGGCATCCTTACACCTTGCTGGTCATTGTGAAACCAGTTCCTCTGTGGAGAGCACCTGACAGGTAAACATACCCATATATTTGAATATATATTTATGTATGTATTGCATATACATACATACACTCACTATGATCTATCACTTCTATTTGTGCAGCTGTCTTTCTGTCTGTCTCCCCATCCATTTAAAACAGAAGACTGAACGCATCTAAAAGTCTATCAATTTCAGACCAGTTATCTCAATCAGCATAGTCATACAACTATATCCAATCTATAGGAAGAATCAACCAGCTCTCCTTACTGATGTGGACTGTGCCCTATAACATAGTGAAAATCATATAAGCTAGTTGAAGACTAGGATTTATATATCCATAGGGGTTAAAAACAACAACCACATAGAATGGAATTCTGTTGGTTGAAAATGGTAAATATGCTGAATATATTTACAGAACTAATAGGAGTACTTTCTCAGGAAAGGAAAGCTTGGAAGAATTGGCAGCTGTCATTGAGATGAAAACAGGAAAAGATAAAACAAAACAAAACAAAAACAAGAACAAACATAGCATTTCCAATAGTAAACATCTAAAGAGCAGGAGGGATTCTTTTTTGTTTAATATCTTTGCTGGGGGGGTTATATCAGTACATTCATAACTCTATTTCCTACCTGATTTACCTACATAGCAGGAACACACCTTCGCAGGGAACACACCATTATGTACATATATGTACATATATGTTTGGCAATGGGGATATGAATTTTAGTATGCAAATTTCTGTAGGACACTCATCCTCTTATTTGAATTTCTTTGAAATTACCCAGAACTATTCCACTCATGATTTAGATAATGATGACAATCCAGATTATAATAATTTCCTTGTTATCTTTCAGCTTTGGAACATTATCTGCTGAGAAATTTTATGATACTCTAATTCCTTCATTGAAAATGTTATCTTCTAAAGATGTCAAATACAACAATTGAAAAGAAATTTTAATAAAGGTAACTGAGTTTTTTTGTTCAGGAATTTTCCCTCCTTAAATCTATTGATCAGTTTTCTTTAGAAAGGGAGGGCATGATGAACTAAATCGCCTGGTATTTTGAAACTGTTTTTTCATTGACCTGCAAAAATGTAAAACACATTTCACCCAAGGACTTGTGTCTATTTAAAAAGTTATATTTATTAATGGAACTCTGCTGCGACAGTATGCTATGGGAGTTACCTCACAGGCTTTTATTTTACAAAATCTAAGCCATGGTAAAGCTGGCTACTTCTCTAGTTGTGATGGGAAGTGTTGAGTCTCACTTAGAAATTTGCACTGGTGTTGAAGTGTCTAAAAGTCCTGTGAACCTAGTTAGGCACAATGAATTTCTGACTTTGAAAGCTTTTAATGCCTTTGTTTCTTCATCTAAAACATGTGCATAATGACTTATGAGGGCGAAATGAAAATTATTATAATGGTGGCCAAGAAGAAAATATTCGTTAGCTAATTTTTATTACTACTCTAAACATTTTCAGTGAGTTGCTAAGAAACAAAGGCCTGCCATGACTTAAACTTATCTCATTGTAAAAATGCAAATTTTGAAGAGTTTAGTCATTTTGATTACTATTGGTCACTTACTATTAATGGTATAATGGATTCCACTTTCGGGATACATGATCTGTTTCATTTGAATCCATAGATGAGTGGCTAGGTACTAAATGTTAACTTACTAAACTATTGATAGTGCACTCTAAATTTTATGTTTCATTCCTCCAGCTATTATTTGGTGGTTGTCTTTCTAATTTTTTTCATTTCTTTTCTGGATAAACAATTCTGGAGATGAATAAGATTAAAGAAATATTTTCACAGTTTTTTACCAGAAAATATTAGTTTCTCCTCTTGCTTTCTTAAAAAATAATGGTCACACATCCGGTTTCAGGAAACTTGTGACTTTGAACAACAATCTTGCAAGCAACTTCATCATATGCCTTTGAATGTTCACAAAAGAGAATTCTGGCCTCAAAATCTGCAAGGTATCTTAGGCAGAACACTGATACGAGGAGGTATTAATAGGAGCATCAGCGCCGTTCACAGAGATTATCTGCCAGTAGCAGAAAGCCTGTGAATGCAGAGGAAGCTATTTCTGGCCCCCAAATTCCATAAACCATCCCTCTACCTGCAAGAAGATATCCAAAGCAGAACTGTGATTTTCCTTTGTGATGGGAATTCACTTGTACTGTATTTAAATCTTACTAAAAACTGTCGAGGGCATTCCTGTGAACATTTTATAGCTGGTAAACTGAACTTAGTGATTAAATATTTGCCCAAAATAACCTGAAAGCAAGCTAAAATACTTTATAGAAAATGGAGATTTTTATTTCGATCTTCATTAACTGAATGATGAAAATTAATGGGGAAAATAAAGGAATTTGTAGAATGAAAAATAGTCAGCAGAAATATATCCAATGCAATCTTGAATAATAATAGATATAATCTAATCTCATGACCTAAGCATTAGGTCATGAAGAAATCATCTTTGTTGTTCCAAAATAAATTAGTAACATGAGTCATTGTGATTTTAATTTTATTCTATATGATCTAGATAAGATTACATTACATACATTATATTACTATAGATTATGAAAATGTTCCAATAAATATTGACATGTAAATATTCATTAATAGCAAGATCTTACATTACAATTTTTATTGTCACTTGAAATATTTGTTGTTTTTGTGCTTATCTCACTCAGAGAAAATTGTTAGTATTTTTTTTTAACGATTTATTCATTTATGAACACAAGAGGTACAGGGGGTGAGAGGAGTCACCAGAGACAGAGTGGGGAGCAGAACAGGCAGATCTACTGAAATACACTACTGGCGGGAGCAGCGGGAGACAGGAGCGGTCTGCTGCATCAACTGGGTCAGCTCCCTGGCTGGGGATTGAACGTATGCTGCAGTGGCTGCAGATGCTTCAAAGTGCAGTGCTTAACCCTTTATGCCACCAAGGAGGCCACAAAATCATTAGTATTTTTAATTTCCCCCCACCTATTATTTTTCTCAAGAATGACATTGTATCAGAATTTCATTGTCTTTACCCAGATCAAAAGTGAATTGATTTTGCAAAATACAAAATGACAGCTGTAGTTTCACTGGAATGGAAGAAACCAGGGTATTTAGGTCATTACAGATGCCTATCTGAATCCCAGCAATTCTGGATCATAAAGACTTCAGAATCATTGGTTTCCAGTCTGCAACATCGTAACAGGGTTGGATTCAGGTTGGACTAGCTACCATTCGTCTGGAAATTCAGTGTCAGAATACAAGACAAGCACACAATGAAGACAGAGTGTGTAGGAATTTCATGAAGTAACCATTTCAAATGAAATAACAGAGATGGAAGTGAGGTAAAGGATGCCATTTACAAGAAAGTTGGTTAGAAACTAAATATAGATTAAAATACTAAGAAATTTAGCGCTGGATTCTAACTACAGACTCATGGTTGTAGAGGGAAATCAAAAAGCTATTAAATTAACTTACGTATATTTTATAGTGTGAACTATTGAATCACGTGACATTTCCCGAGTAGTGTATTTCACAACGTCTGATCCAATAATGCAACAGCAATTGCTTGAAAACAATGGTTCCAATGATTTTTTAAAAAATAGTAATAAAAAGTCTCTAAAACTGTTCACATTCTGGGCAGAGACAATCAGTTTTCAGGAGGAGTCTCTGCACCAAGTACTGTCTTAGAGCCCCTAAGCTCCCTCCTTCCCAGGGGAGGGTGCCCCTCTAGAAAGTGGGCAGAGAGTTGATCCCGTGGCACTGGGCACCTGTGATGGGTGATGACTGGGTTGGCACGTGGTTGTGTAGCAGTGCTTGGTCTTCTCCACAGAGCAAACATCAGCACAGGATCTAAAGGCTGAATGGGCTCAGCCCTGACCTGAAGTCTGACACATGCCAATTATTGCTTGTTTCAAAAGGTCCCAACAAGAACAAGAATAGGTGGTGCTTTCTAAATATTGTTTCCCCCAGATCTATAGGCTAACTTCACATTTTTTCCCCTGTAATTCCATCTTTTTCTCTCATCCTGTCTTTCCAAGAAAGGCAATAATCTCCCCTTTGGTAAAAATAAGTAGTCTTTTGTTCCCCTTGTCAACACATAAAATCATCTTTGCTTAATGACAAACCACAGGTTTTGGGGCCAGCATTATTCAAATTCACTCACTCATTCCTTCACGGGAGCACTGGTACTTACTGGGGTATAACTCCTCCTTGGGGGATGAAGTGTTTCAACTGGTGCAGGTGCTTACAGCCCCAAAGCTGCACTTTCCTGCCTGCTTCTGGGGGGCAGAGGTAGTCACGTGCTCACCGAAGCCAGCCTAGCTTGAGATCTCATGCAGCGTGGTTTCCCTAAATGTGCAGATTTCAGTAGTTTTTATTTAAAGTAGAATTTAACAGTCAACGTTTCCTTCTTTCATTATTTTTTTTCCCCAAAACCAAGTGTTCTGTAGCAAAGGTCCAGGATCTTTGAAACGATTCCACTGAGTCCAAGCTGGCCTGGGACACAGGGCTGGGTGGGAATATCGCGTAGAATCTGATTGTGCAGACAGAGGTGAAGGAAGTTTAGAAAGTGGCCCACTTAAGTTGGAGCTGCAGTGTTACCCCAACATGTATTGTTAACTTCTGATTTTCAGGCTGCTTCTGAGAAGGAAGACTATCAACTGAAATATAGTTATTATTGAATCTAATAGTTTGTAGAAATGTGGCTGTGCAACCCACATTGGAATTGGTATGTATATATGTTGGGGAAAGAAACACAGATAGACAGATGATAGATAGATATGAGAGAGAGAGAGAGAGAGAGAGAGAGAGAGAGAGAGAGAGAGAGAGAGAGAGAGAGACAGTAATTGAAATATTGAGAGAGATAGAGATTGAAGAAGATGTAAAGTTTTGAAAAATAAACTTAGCCAGCAAATATTCAAATCTCCATCTGAACTCCACGCTGGGAACATGTGAGTTACTATTACACAGAGTACCTGTAAAAAGCATTCATGTTAATCCTTAATTTCAAATCATGCCATTCGAATAACACATATTTTTCCTTCGTTAATCATTTTACTTATAGTTCCCAATTTCACATATTACATGTTGTTTCACTGTTTTCTCATTTAAGTGAGACATGCCAGAGAAAGTTTAAGGGATTGTAACCGCTGAATTCCTGTTTAATTAGTTTATATTTTTGTTTAGGCAACAGGGGTTGTAGAGAAACATGCTGCAGACTTGTATCAGACACACATCAGCAGCGGTCGAGTCTCTAAATAAAGCTCTTTCTTTGAAAAACTTCTAGAAGTTTTGAGTTTGTATTGGATTTCATGGTAGCAAGATCGAAACATATTTTAAATTAAATTATTAAATGCAACTTAAAGAGGATAATCTTCAGGAGCCAGAAATAGATTTAGTTTATATGAACATAGTGAATTAAATACATTGATACATCTCTTCATCTGGGTTCAGTTTTACTTGCACTTGAAGGAGAAAACTTTCATTTGACATTTTACTTTATTTATACATGGGGCTAATAGGGCAAATTCAAATGACCACATTTAGTCTGATATATGTAGACTCACTCAAAAATCTGCCAACTTATGCTTCCCTTTGTAGGGGAAAAGAATTGCGCTTTGAGAAAAAAAAAATTACCTCTCATAGCAGTAAAATGATGGGAACTGGGGACTTTTGAAGTTAATAATATAGAATTAGAGTTATTTATTTAATTGGTTCCAGTCTACTGCAGTGTTTAACAAGCTCAGATAAATGGACTAATCTTTTCCAATTAGTCTATTAAAGTCTGGTTATTTTTAAGACATATCAGTTGTAATCAGAGGGTTTCCTAAGGCATAAATTGTCTAGCACCTTTCCACTTAGAGGCATTTCTCTTGCTGTGGAGCTATTTGCTCTATGAACTCTGTTTGTTTTAGCATAAGAAATTCCAGAATCATAACAGACATCTGGGAAACCCAGATGGCTTCAGTGAATGAAATACATTCATTAGCTATTAAACACTGAAAGAGACCAAGAGTTCCCACTGAATCAGCATTTCCTATTTTTAAATGTATAAGTACAAAAGTATAAAACATAAAACAACAGCAACTTTTAGATCATGCTAAGACATTCACATGTAATACTTTCATTCTTACATCAGGGTGCTCCATCCTACAAAGTTTATATTAAACATGGGATTTTCATTTCTTTAATCTCCAGTATAATCACATTTTCACCTCGTATAAGCTTTTAGAATTTGTTGGAAGGAAAAAGATCACTTACTGCTCTTCATAGTTGAAAATCTGACCTTTTCCTATTATATAGTCAATCAAAACAAATTTTATAAACTGAGCGAATGGAAATCATTGACGCACTGTAACCTCAGGGTCAGAAGTAATAACCAAATATGTTTTTGAGCAAAGATGAAAACCTTGAAGCCTGGATGTAATGGCCTGTGATCTTCTAATTGATCCCCAGCCTTTCCTCCATCCACCGACTTTCTCTGACCTCTGCCCAACCTCTTTGTGTTCAGTGCCAATGTGATCCAATCCAAAGCTGCCTCTCAAGTCAGGTCCAGTTGTTCTGTTATTTTTTCCCCTAGACCCATGTGTGACCTCTTTGTAACATCTGTGCTTGGAACTTTGTTGACTAGGTTTGGGTGAAGTTTCAAACTAAACTTCTTACTCTGATTACCTGGAGAACATGTGATAATTAAATCAATCCATTTTATAAACATCACTTCATTGACTCTATCATTTAAGAACTACATTTATCTTCCCACATTAGAATCCCTCCAAATTGGAAATATATTAACCTATAAAAGATATGTTCAAACCTCTGCAAATTTTAAAGTGTCAGATTCAATGATGACAATTTTAACATAGCAAATGCATCCTTGACTAACTTTCTAAGAATAAGAAGAATTCATTTGGCATGGGTATTTAAATAGATTTAACAGGTAAAAATACTTGTAATTCAAAGTTAACAATAAAAATATAGACAAAGAGAACAGAGACTATGTTACATTTTCTATTTCAAAACATTTAAAATTGTAAATGTTTGACATTTAAATCAGAGATTTCTGATACCACATGGTCATTTGAATTATAAATGCAAAAATAATGAAAAAATTGCAATATTATGAATAATGATAAAGTTACCTAACAACACTTCTGGGTCCTTGCTGGTGTGTGCACAAGGGTTGAGTGCCTCACTGTGTAGCTTCCATAGGCACTACAGAGCCAGTTTGTTCCCTGGCCTGGGAGGGGACCCACATGATGCAGCAGACCTCTCCTGTCCTTCCAGCTGCTCCCCTCAGCAATGGATTTCAGTCAGTCTGCCTGTTCTGCTCCCCACTCTGTCTCTGGTGAGTCCTCTTATACCCCTCGCCTCTTGCCTGTACCCCAGCTCATATATTAACTATTAAACAGCTCTTATATGCATAAATAAATAAAATCTTTTTAAAATTACTTAACAACACTTTTAAATAAAATAGACAATATATGTGCTTCCATATCTGGTGTCTTCATCAATACCATTTGTGGGTTCATAGAAGCTAATCTCGGTCCTATCTGCAGGGTGCCAACCAAATCATAGCCCAGGGAGGTGGGGGTAGGAACTTGGATGCCTGGGAAAGATCTGTAAAAGTCATGTTTCTCTGACAATGGATTGGATTCCTTGAGACCACTCTTCAATGTTGTTAAATTTCCCAAGTTACCTGGTATTTGAGGAAAAAACCAAAGATACAAAAAGATCAATGGCTGAAGGCATGAAAAGCAATTTCAGCACAGAGAATACAATGTGATCAGAAAACGTAGTAGATCACCAGACAGGTAGCAAATGGGGAGACCGCGAGTTTAATCTAGTGGGAGAGGGAGGGATGCTTGCAAGGCGGGGAATGGTTGAAGGCCATGAGAAATCTGTGTGTAGTCTCCCGATATGCCACAGAAAGGATGACCTCCATCTTTGAGAACACATGAAATGTGATTAGAAGTCAATGCATCAAAATGTTAGCAGTAATTGATACTGAAAGATGGTTCTTTGAATAATCATTCTTTATTTCTAATTAGTCTCAGCAAATATGTAGTTAATGAGAAGATGGGGATTGAAAAATCAATGACCTTTTAATATATTTAAAGAACAAAATAAGTCATATGACTTTTGCTATAATAACACATTGGGATCAGTCCCAAGACTATTTCATAACACACCAACGTTTATATTAAAAAGGTGATGTTTAACATTCCACTTCACTCTTAAAAAAATCAGTGGATCTTTATTTTTGGACCTCATTTATGAATGGATTCCCCCTCTATTAAACACTGTGGAAGTAGCACACTTCACATTTTTTTTAAAGGATTTTTATTTATTTATGCACACAAGAGCTAGGGGTACAGGCCAGAATCACAGGAGGTGAGAGGATTCACCAGACAAGAGTGGGGAGCAGAACAGGCAGATGGACTGAAACACACTGCTGAGGGGAGCAGCGAGCGAAGCAGGAGAGGTCTGTAACGCCATGTGGGTCCTCTCCCTGGCCGGCGGCAGGGATCGAACTCGTGCTGCAGTGGCTGTGGTTTGCTTCATAGTGTGTCCCTTAACCCACTGTGCCACCAGGGATGCCCATACACTTCACATTTTATACATGTAGCAGGTATGAGCTAGAACTTTGGAAGAAATGGAATTAGTGCAATGTCTAGTTTGCTCTTTGGTCGTTAGCCACTTATAAATTATAATGGCATAACCTTTTAAAGCAATTAACAGGATGCCCTTCTATAGTTATTTTCTCTGTGATGAATTGTTGACTTTTTCAAACTTAAAGCTTGGATAATAACATCACTGTTGCAATTTTGAAGTTTATTCATTTATTTGTCAGATAAAAGAATCTTGGATAAAAGATTGCAAAAGTTCTTATTACGCCTCATGTTTCTCTCCTCTCCCAAAAGAGAAACAATTCCTTTGACTGGGTGTGATGGGGGAGGAGAGCTATCTTTTCCTTGCAATGTTTAATTCTTTCCTTTTTAAAAAAAGCCATATTGGAAATAGTTTCTGTCCATAGACCATTTAATATGATTTGTATTGCTGTTAAAATATTACTTTGACTATATGAAAATTGTTGGCCTTTCAAATTAATAACTTCAATCAATTTTTGTAGAATGTCATTATCAGTTTCATATAAGGACCACTTGTACAAGGGAGATGGACTGTACTCTGGAAACCAGAACCAGATATTTTAATGTTCTTCCTTGCAAGGTTACATATTTTAAGTGGATTCTTCCAAGATACAGTGTCCCACACTGTTTTTCTTACCTCTCAAAGCCAGAAAAATTCAGTTCTCAAAGTGTATTCCTTGGAGCAATACTAAGAGTTTATAATGCATATAATGGGTCAGCTGTGGAATGGAAATAACCTTGAAGAAAAGGATTCACATTAGTCACCTCCCACTACACCTCCCCAGAGAACTACAGCAATGAAAACAATAGCACACACACAATTGCACAATATTTTTAGCATTGTCAAGTCTAACATCTTAAAAACTTTTCAAGGAAGTAATTTTTATGAAGCATGTTGGAATTGGTTTTATAACATTAAGAAAATCAGCCAGGACAAAAGCATGAATCTTTCTCATTAAATTTATTAGTATTAATAATCGTGTTGTTTTACAATGGAAACACAACTAAATGCTAAATTCTTCCAACTATTTATCAAATCGATAATCACAAAATTTTGCCTAAAATATAAAATTCCATGTTATTAAGTAATAATTTAGGGTATAACAATATAAGGTGATATGTCATAGCTTTAGCCATTTTTAATTATAGACACACCATATTGTCTTCAAAAATGAGTCCCAAAATACTTTAACACTTAAAGTTTATTCTATGCATCTACAAATATACATTTGTTCAAGAAATCTTCAAAAATGAATGAATTGTAAGTGTAAAATCATCATTGGAATGTGCCTTTGTTATCTAGTGCACCCACACACACTTGTACATATACAAACAATTAAACAACCATTAATGTCATAAATAGATGGGGATGGAACTCGCGCTGCTGTGCTGCAGGTACCTCACAGTGCGGCGCTCAACCTGCTGTGCCAGCAGGGAGGCCCCAAAGTCATCCTCAACAGCACTGTTGTACGTCATTGCTAGGATGTGTCAGCAGTTACCGTTCTCTGGAGGTTGGCTCCCGCTGGCATTAACTAATAAAGTTGTGGCTCCATTTCCATCCCTCCTCATGCTACCCTTTTAAAATATTTCAGTGCTCTTCCATTACTGTAGAGCAAGGGCCTCATTCCTCCAATGACCCCCAAGGGGACCTTGTTCCTCCAATGACCCCCAAGCTGACCTATTCTTGTGCTGTTCCTTGGTCTTCTTGCTGGTCATCAAAAACATTAAGCTTTTGCTTCTAGGGATCTTTACAAGAGCTTCCCCTCTGCCTGGGGCGGCCTTGTCACAGCTCCCTAAATACCACCTCCTTTTCATTTTCGCTCCTCAGTTCAAAGGCTCTGGGCTGCAGAGAACCCATAGGGTGGAGGGGGGAGGAATACTTTGTGAGACATTCCTGTGTTAAGCTCAGAACCCCAGGCTCCCCATGCCCAGATCCCCCCATGGAATCATTTACATTCAGGGCTGAGTTTACTTCTCTGTCTCCCTGATAACAAGTCACAGAAGGCACATCACAGAGATCTGAGGGTAGAGTGAGTGACTGAAGCACTGGATAGATGAAGGGATGATTTATGAAATCTTTGTAGAGTTGAATTGTTTTATGCACGCTTGAAATATATGATGAAATTGTATCTGGTCAAAGAAAAGAGCAATCACATAGCATCGTAGTTAATGAAGTAAAAAGCAATTATAAACTTTCATGTGACAAGGCCCGTTAATGGTCTGTCTGTCTAAGTACACAGATTTTTCTTTGTGGATTTTATGATCCATGCTCAACGGTATCATCACGTTAAGATATTTATTTCCTATAATCATGTAATTATCAGAATATTTTAATAGAGGGAGATACATATCATTAAGAAAATATAAGAATAATCAAAAGCCCTCCTGCTTATGATGTGTGCTAAATAAAATTTCATTTCCCATTGATCTTTTGATTCCATTACATTTCTTTAAATCTTTCTGAAGGAAATCAATAACATATCAAGTGCACAGGGATACTTAATATTTTAATTTCAGAAGAACCATAAATCAATATTTTTTAATGGTTCAGTCTTCCAATTTTCAATAAAAATAGTGAGCTATGCATAACATCTGCAGAACTTTGTCAGTGGTATCTTAGTGTTGAAAGACGCTCATTAATTTAGTCCATGATATAAAATCATTCCGTGTCTGTGTGTGTGTATGTGTGTGTGAGCGCGCGTGCGTGTTTTGTCTGCCAAGCAGAATGATGGGGGAGAGAAAAAGAATTTGCAAATTGCTCTAGGGTATACTGTGGACCTAACCTGATTTTTAAAATAGCAGGATTTCAGTTTTCCACATTTGAAAAGCTAAGCATTAAGGTTTTATTGTTCATTTTAATTTAAATCAAACAGCATTTCTATTACAAGCCAATTTTACAAGATGGGAAGCATGAGACTGAACCAAAATATGACTGTCGTTAATTCACTTAGGAAAATGAATAAACTCAAATCCCTACTTCTACTACTTAACTTAAAGAAGACATTGGATATGCTTGAAGGTCAGCTTGAAGTTATGTCTTAAGCTTGTGACTGGAATGTAAAAATCATGATTCTGAAAAGGTACCAAGTTTGCCTTCTTCATATCCTCGCTTCTGAACTTCTCTAAAACACCTGCAATGTGGAGAGGTGGTTACGCGTCACAGAAGAGAGATGTCTTCCAGAGACAGACAACTCGAATCTAACGGTCACTTGCTGAGCTCCAGTGCCGCGAGAAGCAGGGTGGGCGGAACTGCGTGAGCTGTGCTTCATGGCTGGATGGTCTTCATGAAGGGAAAGAAGATGAAGGGTGGGAAAGAGGGAGAGAGTCTGAAAGAAACATACATAGAGGAGGAAAGGAAGCATCTACTTCTGTTGCAGGTTTTTTCAGTGGCTGGAGACCCCTCAACTGAAACCCCCCAACAGAGTATGTCCATCATTACCCAACTACAGAAAACTCCCAGAAGCTTGATCATGAGTTTGGAAATTCACTTGTTATTTTTTATTAATTTATTTTTATTTATTTATGCATACAAGAACTGGGCTACAGGCCAGAGGTGTGGGGAGCGAGAGGATTTGCCAGAGACAGAGAGGGGAATAGAGCAGGCAGATTGACTGAAATGCATTGCTGAGGGGAGCACCAGGGAGGCATGAGAGGTCTGCTGTGCCATGTGGGTCCCCTCCCAGGTCGGGGATCAGACTCATGCTGCAGTGGCTGCGAAAGCCCCACAGTGCAGTGGAGGAAGCTGGTCTCTGCATGCAATTGACTTCTGGTGTCCTACAACAAGACAATCTTCCTGGTTGATGAACTCCAGGGAAGGGAATTGATGCTCATTGCCTTCTTTGGGGGAGTCTGTCTTCAGGCAGATAAAGGGAGGTCAGAGAAAGGATCTCCCTGCATTTGTTATTTTCAAGTAGCTACAGATCAAAATACTCACATCGAAGCACTATATTTTGGGGTGGCATGTCTTGAGTCCTACACATTTTGGGGTGGCATTTCAGCTGCCCTTTCTGTGCTCCTTAATTTTCATGATCATTACCAAAACACTTTCCATGGGACAACAGACGAACGCTTGTGTGAAGACACTGCATTCAACTTTTAGGTTTCTGCTCGTCTGATGGGAAAACTAAAATGATGTGGTCTTGAACTGTACTATTTGGAATCTTCTAATTTTTATTGTGTGTGTGAGAAACAAAATGTATACAATTTATAAGTGGTGAGTTGAATTAGTAGCCTCTATTTAGGCAGATGGACCTTTTTCGTGCTTTATTTACACAGCTATTCTCTAATGGCTTCAACATGGATGTTCATCTTCCCAACAGTTATCTATGAAATCAGAATTATGTCACTAACTTTTTTCACTCTGAAAATATTTTGACCCAATGATACTTACTTAATAATTTCACTGTGAAAATATTTACACAGTAATGTCCAATGAAAAGGACGGGATGTATAATCACATAGTTATGTGGGGACCTCAACCACTAGGAAGAGACGATGATTGACAGTGATATGGAGGAAAGTCAGGCATCCCTCTGTCACGTGACTTCCGGCTTCGCCCTCGAGCCGCCCCTCTCCCAGGCTGGGTACAGGTGGACTGGTTGCTGTCTCAGTCTTCATCCCATGACCTCTTACTACGTCACTGCAGAGATGACTTACCCCGAACGCTCGTGATAGTTCTCGCACGTATTTATTACGTTGATGATTTTAATATTTTATTACATTTACATTTTATTTTCATCAATAATTGTCCTTGTTCGAGGTCTGAAGTAGGGATTCAAAATTGCCTTTTTTCGCACCCCTGGACGTGCACAGTGGCGCGTGCACCCGAGATTGTCCAGCTTGCCCCTTTGCAACGCCCTGGTGGACGAGTCGGCGGATGGCCCTTCCCTGCGCTTGCTGAAGCCCGGCTCAGGCGCCTCAGTGAGTTCGACTTTATAAA
The DNA here is from genome assembly GCA_019455555.1 of Galemys pyrenaicus. Taxonomy (NCBI): domain Eukaryota; kingdom Metazoa; phylum Chordata; class Mammalia; order Eulipotyphla; family Talpidae; genus Galemys; species Galemys pyrenaicus. The sequence goes on from JAGFMF010011662.1 coordinate 6,389,000, forward strand.
TGAGAATCACGAACACGTTCCGGTTTCTGCTAGGTCCGGGGCTAGACTCACTGTTAGCTTTTCTAGAGTTCCTCCAGGTGGTTTTATTTTTTCACTCTTCTATATAAATTTTAAAATCAAATAGTGTAGTTAAAACACTATTTTCTGTTGCTATTTTTACCAGGAGATTGTTAGTTTTTTTTTTAAAGATTTTTTTTATTTATGCACACAAGAGCAGGGGTGCAGGCCAGAGGCAGGGACGTGAGAGGAGTCACCAGAGACAGAGTGGGGAACAGAACAGGCAGATGGGCCGAAACACACTGCTGAGGGCAGCAGCGGGAGAGGCAGGAGCGGTCTGCTGCACCATGTGGGTCCCCAGGTTGGCCGGGGATCGAACTCACGCTGCTGTGCCGCAGATGCTTCCGGGTGTGGAGCTCAACCCGCTGCACCACCTGGGAGGCCCGAGATTGTTAATTTTATAAGTTGACTCGGGTACAAATTGATTCATGTTGTTAACAATCATCCTAGCTAACATCATAGTAAACCATATTTTACCTTCTGTGCGCTATTTTCTTTATGCCAATAAGAACCATTTTTAAGGGCCTCCCAGGTGGTGCAAGGGGTTAAGCACCACACTATGAAGCATCCTCAGCTGCTGCAGCACGAGGAGCAGTGTATTTCAGCCATTCTTCCTGTTCTGTTTCCCACTCTGTCTCTGGTGAATCCTCTCATCCCTCACACCTCTGGTCTGTACCCTAGTTCTTGTATGCAGCAATAAATATTTTTTTAAAGAATCATTTTAAAATTTTATCTAGTTCTCAGGCATTTATTGTTTAATCTGTAACTGTTTTTATGCATATGTATTTTCATTTTTGTGTATATATGTATTTTGTTTGATATACAATGAATTGTATAACACATGTAATTAATTGATGCATAATTATATATTTTCTGTAATTTGCACATTACTATGTATATTGCATATAAAGTGCATGGCACATGTATTTAAATGTAAAATATAGCATAGTTAAATTTATATAAAACCTGAACACACAGTACAATGTATCATTAAATAATCAATGTTCTTTATTCACTAGTTATCAACCATCACTGCCGAAATGAAAACATACCCAAAGAATGGCCCTCACTGTAGAACGTGGAGTTGAATTGACTGATTTTAATTGCTGTATGCCTTACAGTTTATCAGTGTATCTTAATTTGTAAATGATCAATCAAGAAGCTTATATTTGGCTATTATGAGCCAAGCAGCTGAGGCCATTTCTGTATAATATTCCAGCCACATGTGCATAAACTTCCAAATGTAGATCAGCTGAGGCCATTTCTGTATAATATTCCAGCCACATGTGCATAAACTTCCAAATGTAGATCTTAGAGATGAAGTTGCTATATTGTATAACATGAGCAAATTTATTACAAAAGTCTAGATTATATTACAGTCTTCATCATTATAAAATCCCCAACTTTGAACAGTCTATGCAGGGGTTTACTTGTAAATACCCAGAGTCATGGTGTTTTCTTCCTCAATCCTCACTGTTGCCTTTTAGTTTAACTTAAATAGTGGTATTTTTCCTTTGATCATGGACTTTCCACATCTATTCCTTATATCCCAGAATGTTCTCCTGTTTCTTCTCTATTTAGTTCTCATTCATTCTTTTGCTGATCTCAATTGTCACTTCCCCAGACCCAGAGACCTACACTCTTAAGACATAGCTGGGTCCATGTACCTCTACATTCACACCTATACCTTATACTTTGCACTTACTTTGTACTCCCATCTACAGTTATTTGAGATTACAAGTCATGTGTATATGGCTTTCTAAGTTTGTATTTCCATATCACCTAAAATATTTTTTATTTTTAATGAAAGAGCTTCCTTAGAATTTAAATATAGATTTTCATCATAGCGTTCTTGTGCATACAAAAAAAAAATAAGTGAAAGAAGCTTGTTTGATTTTAACCTCACATGGAAATCTATGCATTCTGAATCATCTTTTGACTCAGAATTATCACTGTCATATTTTCTTACACGACGCCATGCCACGAGCCGTTAAGAGCATTGGTGATGTAGCGTTTCTTAAAACAGTGCTCCATTACTGATATTGTTCCATGTCAGCTGGAAATTCCTGACAAATTGATGTTTGACACTGTAAATATAGTCTGTTTGATGCATAAATCTGTCACACCAGATCCTCATTGCTTTCAAAGTTTTTCATCTATTCCTAGCTCTCTCACAATTTAGTCTGACATCAACCCCCCTACCCCACCCCTTGCTTGCTTTGCTACATGCAACCCTAAATCAGGCAAAATGCAGTAGAGCTGCACACTTTTGGGATGTCACATCCTTAGGCCCCAGAACGTACATTTGTGCTACTTTATGAGAAAATAAAGAAACAGTAATCATTCCTCCAAGGACAAATATTTCCTTCCCTGATACTGAGTTTATTGTGTCACTTGAGTTTCATTCTTTTCTGTAAACATAATACCTCTTTGTTTAATGCTGATTTGTGATGCAGTCTTTAAAACTGCATTTGGTAATTGAATCCACATATGTGGAATCAAAAATATATTACTAAGTTAAAAGTGAGGACTCTCTACCAAGCCTTAACTCATCCATAAACATGCAAAGTGGTAAAAATGACATCTTATCTATGGCCTAGTCGATGACAACAAGCACATTCAGAGTGATGGTATATTAAAATGAAAATGGATCCATCACATATTTAATAAAACATGGCCTCTTTTTAATCCATAAAGTTTGTCAGGTTCACATCACTACCAGAAAACAAATCTGAAGGATCAAGGAATGAGTAGCTAAGAAAACATCAAGTAAAGCAAAAGATTATCATTAAGATGAAATATAAAATGATTCCACTTGGCTTTAATTCTTGTTATTTTTGTGTGGCTTATATGCAAATCTCTTCTAAATGAGCACTTCCTGATTTATAATCCAGATATAAATATCCCTAAGTGATTGTCAGTAAATTTCAAAACTCCCAAATCACCGCAAGGAACCTCAACCCCTTCTGTTACCCACTCAGGGAAGACTGGGTGGGGTGCGGCGGTCTCTTCACCCCCCAGGGCCTGAGCTGCCACGCTATGGCTGGGGTAGAGGGCACCTTCCTTTGCAGAGCTCCAGGCCTCGTGGTCCCCCCGGGATCCTGTGTCTCATCAACTGCCCGTTCGAAAACAAAGCCAAGTAATTCACACAAAATACCTTAATACTAATTCTAAAAAAACGTTGTCCCTTCCATAACAGTTTCAAAAGTCCTAAACTAAATGAGTCAAGTCATTCTGACGGAAATTCTCCCCTGGTACCCAGCTGTGGACCCAGTGGACACTCAGTCTCCACAGCTGGATAAAGGGCAGCGCAGGACAGCCCCATGAGCCCCAGTTTGGGACTTAGGGGCACTGGCGACAAAAGAGAATGAGGGTGCAGATGAGCAACCCAGAGAGCAAGGAGGAGCAAGTCAGGAGGCCCCGAACTTCAGGCCGCACCCCGGGACCCAGGAGGAGCAGCGGTTCGCTCTTGCTGCAATGGGTCGGCCTTTCCGGAGAGTTTCTGCTCACCTTCCGACACCGCGCCAACGCCAAGCCAGCGCAAGTGCGATTTCCTGTTCAGTGACATTTAAGATGGCTTGAGATGATATTTAAGGGGATTTTGAAAAGAGAAATATATTCCTGTCCAACCTCCAATTACTAAAATATCTTGGAAAGCTAAAATACTTAAAACAAAATGACATTGAGGAAAACCACTTTAAGTGAGCTAAATAGAATATAATAAGTAAATAAGGTGAAAGACACCCTGATGTATGTTTGAACTTGAAATTTGAAAAATAAAAATACATCTAACAATGTGGAAAGAGGGCTGAAAGACTTGGGTCACTGGAAAAAACGACCCAGCTTTATGGTACAACTTAGACAAAATAATTTGAAAAATAAATGTTAATAAAGTCTGAAGCGATTTTTAAAAATTGACTCTGTAGAAGAAAAATACCTGTATAAAAATATTATTTATTTCTTCTTTTAACCAATTTTTATTTGTTTAGATTGACTTCTATCTACTTTCACATTTGACTTAATACAGTTGTTTTGTAAATTGCAATACAGGCAATAAATAACCTATGTTTTAAAACATGAGAGTCAGTGGGTTTGAGTGTGTGTGATTCGTTATTTGCATTTTTCACCCTCCTATCAGAGGACACTCATTCTCCAATGCCCCTCCCTAACCCTGATCATCATCTAGCCTGCTATTTCCTATCCTGGGGATTGGTCCACAGCTGAACATTTCAAACGAGTGGAATTATGTAAATTGCAGCTTGTTTATATCTCTCTTCTTTCATTTAGCACAACAGTTGCAAGATTCACCTCCATCGTAGAGTGCAACAGAACACCATTCCTTTGACTGGCTGACTACAACTCCGTTGTATGCATGTATTTGGGTTGTTCCTCCACTCATGGGTTAAAGGGTTGTTTCTACTTTTGCCTCTTATGAGGATGCCCCCTAAAACTTTCATGGGCAGGCACATGTTTGTGTGGTCATGCATGACGATTTCATTGCCTATGTAACTGGGAGCCAAGTGGTTGGGTTTTTAAGAAATGGTGATACCGGTTTCCACAGCAGGTTCTATAGTTCTGCATCCTCCCAGCCCATGTCCCACATCTTGCTAACATCTGCAGTTGTTTGCCTTTGCAGTGACAGTCATTCTGGTGGAAGTGGTTTTATTGAGGGCTTGATTTGCATTTTCCTAATAACTAATGACCTTGAACATCTTTTCAACTGATTACTAGCCATTTGGATGTCTTCTTAAGCAGGAGAAAAGCCTATTGAAAGCCTTGCCAATTTTTTTTTTTAAATTTGGTTACTTGTCTCTTTAATCTTTGTGTTGTAAGATTCTTTGTGTATTTTGCCCGTTAGTTTCTTATCAGGTATATAAGTTGCAAATATTTCCCCCCACTTGTTGGTTTATCTTTCACCTTTTTGAGAGAAGCTTTTGAAACACTAAGTTTTAAATTTTTATCTTAGGTGTACATTTTCGGGTCTCGCTGGTGACGCAAGGGGTTAAGCAACACACTATGACGCATCCGCAGCCACTACAGCACGAGATTGATCCCAGCCAGGGAGCGGACCCACATGGCGCAGCAAACCTCTCCTGCCTTGCCCGCTGCTACCCTCAGCAGTGTACTTCAGCCAATCTGCCTGTTCTGCTCCTCATTCTGTCTCACCCCGCACACTCCTGGCCTGTACCCCAGTTCTTGTATGTATAAATAAATAAATCTTTTTTAAAAAAAGTGGACATCTTTGATGGAAAAAAAATGGTAACTTCTAAATCAATTAGTTAATTAGTTTTGGTAATAAAAATACATGAATGTTTATTAGATAAAGAAATGATCCACAAGTTATCATTTCTTTTTTTTTTTTTAAAGATTTATTTTATTTATGCATACAAGCACTGGGGTACAGGCCAGAGGTGTGGGGGGGGTGAGAGGATTCACCATAGAGAGTGGGGAGCAGAACAGGCAGATCAACGGAAGTACACTGCTGAGGGGAGCAGCGTGCACAACAGGAGAGGTCTGTCGCACCATGTGGGTCCCCTCCCTGGCCGGCGGCAGGGATCGAACTCGTGCTGCAGTGGCTGCGGCTTGCTTCATAGTGCGTTGTTTAACCCACTGCGCCACCAGGGGAGGCCCAACAAGTTATCATTTCTTAATGGAAAATAAGAATCTCACTTTTGTCTAATATATATACTAATTTTCAGTCATACTGATGTTTCCTGTGTGATAATAAATGACATGTAAGTAATAATAAAATTAAAGTGATTAATATACATATCTTTACTATAGATTCCTGTATTATTTTGCACACATGTGTTGCTGATTCTATGTCAAATGTGCTAAATGCTAAAACTCTTTATTGCAAGAATTCTACAATACACTGATAGGGAAATAAGCATAAAGTATAATTAAACTGACAAATTAATATATGGAGAAATATAGAAATAGCTATAGGAAAAATAGCATTTATTACAGTTAAAATGTAAACACTTCAGGACCTCCCTGGTGGCATGGCAGGTTGAGCAACTCGCTGTGAGGCATCCATTGCTTGAGTTCGATCCCCGGCCAAGGAGGGAAACCACATGGCTCAGCAGACCTCTCCTGCCTCACCCGCTGCTCCCCTCAGCAGTGTATTTGGGTCCACTTGCTTATTCTGCTCCCCACTCTGTCTCTGGTGAATCTTCTCACCTCCTGCGACTCTGGCCTGTACCCCAGTTCTTTTGTGCATAAATAAATAAATGTTTAAAAAATAAAAATAAAATAAAATATAGACACTTCATGGTAAAAAGTGAAAATTCACTCATAGAATGTTATTCTAATAATGCTATTTGCCATCAAGTTGAAAACACACTTGGGCTGTTTTCTAACTGTTGGTAAAAAAAAAAAACAAAGGAATAAAGAAAATAGCAATAGTATTGAATCCTAGGTGATACCTGAGGATTCTGGAAAACCATTGCAATAAAGGTCAACGGAATATAAAGCCAAAGAATATGGTTATGGCCCAAAGGAAATGGATTGCTGTTGTTCAAGAAAGACTTTCCAGAAATGGCAGATTTTATTGGAGTTTATTGTTTAAAAGACTCAACTGAGAAATGTAAGAGGCACTTTTTCAGTCTTCAAGATTAAAAGAAAGATTACACAGATTAAATTATATTGCTGTGCCATGTAAATAGAAATTTGATGTATACAATATGTAAAAAAGAGTATCTGTCACACAAATCTGTGAAACCCAAAGCTGTTCTAAGACTCTATAGCTGTGTGGGCCACATAAGCTTTGAAAATTTGTTCTATTGTTCCAAATATTCTTTCTTCCAGAAATGGAACTTATTCCTTCAGAATTTCAAAACTGTTAATATAAAGGGACAGATAAGTATTCTCTGCTTTAAGGGACATAGTATCTTTTTCATAAATACTTAGCTCTGGTTGATAACATGAGACCAGCCAGTGAAAGCCTAAAGCAATGGACACTGCTGTGTTCTAATAACTATTTACAAAGGTGGGTGGCTGACAAGATTTCACTTATGAGAAACCGGCGCAAAGATGTTTCTGTCATTCTTTTTGTGTATTTCTTTCTTTTTATTTATTTTTTTCCATGCATTTCTTAAGTCCATTTCCTAATTTCTCTCTCAACTTCCCTGGTTGACATAGAGGAGCCCAGGCACTGACAAAGTAAGCCAGCCAAGCAGAGGACTGAACTCTAATCAGAAAGTTAAAATCTACATGTTTAATAGTTAAATTCTTCAGAAATCATTACATCATTGTCAAGTGGGTCACAGCCATTTGTTGTTGTTTTTTTAAAGATTTATTTATTTACGCATACAGGAGCTGGGGTACAGGCCAGAGGTGCAGGAGATGGGAGGGCTCACCAGAGACAGAGCGGGCTGCAGAACAGGCAGATCTACCGAAATGCACTGCTAAGGGGAGGAAGGAAAGGAAAGTGGAAAGGCAGGAAAGGTCTGCTGCACCACGTGGGTCCCCAACCTGGTCAGAGGCAGGGACTGAAATCATGCTACCGTGGCTGTGGTCTGCTTCATAGTGTGTTGCTCAACCTACTGTGCCACCAGGGAGCTCCACCATTTGTTTTTTATTTAGCATTTGGTAAACTTGATTATAACCCATGCATCCATTTTTATTTTGTAGTATTCTCCACTCAAAGTGCTTGGTTTTGTTGACTGAAATTTAAATGTTTGAAAATAGTACTGACCATTTAAGGATAGAGCATGGCCACTTTTAAGGTCAATTTGAAACTCAGTTGCACAAAAATCATTTATATGGTAATTGAGGCACCAGTTGAGATCACAAAATCCCACTGAACTAATCATAAAATTGAATTAAAATATTAAATTAATAGTACTATAAATATCTGTAATCTACACTAATAATTTTCTCTTTATTTCTCTCTACACATATATTCTCTATTAGGTCATAAGGAATCTGCGATGCCGTAAACATGTGGACAATGCAGGAGAAATTAATCCAGTTATCAAATGCAAGAGAAATGTCATCCAAGAAGTAAGTGTGGGCGAGAATGGGCAGTGAGCCACTTTCACTTACATCTCCTTGAAATGTATTATATAAGCCAGATTTTTATGAAAATTGACATATTGTAAAAGATGTGGGTAAAAAGTTAAGTATAAAATTAAAATGAGGTTTTGACATGATCGCTGTATTTAGACGACTCATGCTGTTGCTATTCCCATGGAAATTGTATGAGGTATGATATGGAACAGTAATGTATCTCCAATAGCATATATATAGCATATATGCTATAATATTTCTCATTTATGATGTTTTAGATGTGTGTTTTTAAAAATATTTACAATAGCCAAGTTATGAAAACAACGAAGTGCCCTAACAACAGATAAGCAGATAAAGAAGCTGCGGTTTATACAGACTGTGGAATACTACTGAACTCTAAAAAAGAGATGAAATCTTGCCAGTGACATGGAAAGAATGACACTAAGTGAAATAAATCAGAAGGAAAAAGCCAAGTACCTCATGCAGTCACTCACATATAGAACAGGAGAAAAAACAAAGGGAACAAACAAAACTAAACCCAAACAAACACTAAAAATATGACTGGGGAATTGAGGATCCCAGAGGGGGAAGGAAAAGGAGGTAGAGGCCTAAAGGTCTATGGTGAAGGAGGACAGGGCCTTGCTGGCAGGTGTGGGGTGAATCTATGCCCCTAAATCATAAGGGGTATTATAAATCAATGCTACCTCAACTATATATATACATACACATATAATATATATATCCATCTCTTCTATTTATATATATATGTGTGTGTGTGTGTGTGTGTGTGTGTGTGTGGTTTTTTATTTAAAAAGCCACAGTGAGGACCTCCCTGGTGGCCTGGAGGTAAAGTCCACCTTGACATCCCTCTGGGAGGTCTGAGTTCAGTCCTTGGCCAGGGCCAGGGAGGGACCCACAGGGCACAGCAGACCTCTCCTGTCTCCCCACTGCTCCTCTCAGCAGTGGGTTTCAATAGATCTGCCTGTTCTGCTGCCCACTCCGTCTCAGGTAAATCCTCTCAAGCCATGTATCTGTAGCTTACACCCCAGTTTTTTATACAGAAATAAATAAAATCTCTATAAAAATGCCACAGTGATCAAATCTTGAATAGTTACCACTTCCTGAACACTTGCCATATGCCAGATATTGTCCCACCACCTTTCCACACAGGCTTTTATAGGACACTCTTACCAAACTTAAGAGGTAGTTAATATTATCTAACCTAAAAACTAAGTTTCAGAAAAATTCAATAACGTCATTATGTGACAAAACCCAAATTCAAATCAATAAATGTCTCAGCTAAGTCTTGTAGCTCATTTTGGCATGTCACACCTGCATCAATATCTTGTCACAGTTAACATTTGCATTTCTTCTTCCATGACATTGTGTATATCATTGTATATTTGATACATAAGAATGAAAAACTTATGCTTACCTTAAAGTAATAACCAAATCCATCACTTTTCTATGACTTATTTTAAAATCAAACAAAAATGCTTCCTTTTATAAAAAAGTGACTCAGACAGAAAGCTTGGACAAGTGAAATGGGAGGAAATGAGGGAGGCACTCACCACCGCCTCCACAGCCCTTGACTGCTCTTAGCACTAGCTTAGCACTGGTGCATCCTGGCTGAAGATGGACTGGTGATAAGATGTTCCCAGTGCATTCAAAAAGGAATGCTGGGATTTGAGGGTGAATCTGTGTTCTGATGTTTGCTTTTATCTCCCTGAATTCTTTCTGTCATTGTTGTGTGCAATTAAATTATTGAACTAAACCCCTTTCTGGCTAGTTGATTTCTCAACACATGAGTGTAATAGTTCCAGAGCTTAAAAAATAATGAATGGATAGAACATGCATCCTTGCCCATCAATGTTGGGAAGCCACAGACTTCCACTTTCCTGATCAGCATTTCCCTTCATCTCTATACTCAATGAATGCGTCTCTTGAAGGCATTCGTCAGTACTGACCAGGGTAATAAAGGGGAATAAAAGGGGAAGGTAAAAGCAGGACGATAAAAGGGGAAGAGAGTGAAAGAAAGAGAAAACCAGAGGGGCTAATGGAATCCTGGGGACATGACTTCTGTTTATGTTAACATTCTCCAGCTGTAATGTTGTCACAACTGTGATTATCATGTCTACGTTTCTCATGGGGTGGATGGACCAAGATCCTCAGATGCACCAAGTTCAATTACTCATAATCTTTAGTTCGAAAAGATTATTAATGATCCACCCTATGTGACAAGCCTGCCGTCACATGGACTCTGAGTTACGGATTTCCTGAAAGAAAACAACAGTCTCCACAAGGACATTTGGAGAAGACAAACAAAAAACAGAAACCACAATTGCGACCTTAATTAGAAGTGAGGTTTTGGTTGTCCCCAAGTACCCTCAGTTATTGAGGGTTCATGGAAATGCAGCTAACCCAGATTTAATTAACGAGCCAGAGAGCGATATTCCCTGCGGAGAGGGTACCCGAGGGGCCAGAACCCCTTACTCAGCGCCCACGGACATTGGTCACCCCCTCCCGATGGCCTTCTGCTCACCAGCCACTCCTAAACAAGCTGCGAGGAGCTATTTCCTGGCACATGGGCACGGTGATATATTGAAGGGTGGCTTTTTACTTCCTCTTTTACGGAATTCGGGCTATGGTGGACTAATGACTGATTTTCGGATCTCTTCCCTCGGTAACTCTGCGACTGCTCCATTTCTGTGAATCACGGCCAAGTAATTAATCTTTTACCTAAGAGACAGCTCTGTGATGTTAATAAAACACAGGAACACGAATACATTTATAGGAGAGAAAGGACAGCAAGCCCGTTTTAGGGTGTTGTTACAGCAGAGGATGTTTTGGCAGGCACGCGGGGGGGGGGGGGGGCGAGGGTCGACACCAGTGGCGGGGCCTCATCACTGGCAGGTGGGGGCACGCGCGAGTCACCCCGGGAGCCGCTTGGGGCACAGAAGAAATACCGGTTTTAGAAAGCAAAATAAGATGGGAAAGGCGTTCGTGAGTTTGCACTCTCTCCACTGCCTCCCCTGGCTGGTTTTCCAAGGGCTTCGAAGAATGTTCCCGGGCTGGGCAGCACCTTTCCTACCCCAAGATGCTTCATTCTATGAGCTGCTCCTGATGAAATGAAGGGAAAGGGGCGCGCTCATCTTCAACCTGGGGCTGATTCTACCTGGAGAAAATGGCGGCCCCTGGCGGGGTTTCCCGGCCTGAGGTGCAGGGACTTGGTGAATGGTTTGATTTGCATATCCTGAAATAATGGAAAGGAAATCAGTTTAAATAACTCTGAGGAACCTGCACATACATTTCATCTTAAAAAAAAATTCCTAATTTTTAAAATTATTTATTCATTTTATTACATCATGGCCCTCCCCCCATGAATCTACCCTCACACCTCTGCCCAGCCCCCCAGACTTTCCCCTGCAGCCATCACTCCCTTCTGCCCTGCTGCACAACGACATGCCTCAGCTCTGCCGGGGGCCCTGTCCTTTTCCTGGTTCCTTGTCCTTTACAGGGCGAGGGTCTGGGCTCCGGGCCCGCTGCACACCAGGCTGGCGAATCCCATGAGGAACTGGGGCTCAGGCAGAGCCCCTCAGGAACCTCCTGTGGGCAGTAGCGGTGGTTCTCCGGACTCCTTGATTTTGGAGCCTTCTGCGGTGCAGGAGACTGTCCCTGACACTGCTTTTAAAATGACAATCTTGGGACCTCCCTGGTGCTTCAGGGGTTGAGTCTCAGCACTCTGATGCTTGCATAGCCGCTGCAACACTAGTTTGATCCCCGCCTGGGAGCGGACCCACAGGGCGCAGCAGACCTCTCCTGCCTCCTCGATGCTCCTCTCAGCAGTGTGTTTCAGTAGATCCTCCTGTTCTGCTCCCCACTCCATCTCAGGAGAATCCTCTCACACCCTGCACCTCTGGCCTGTACCCCAATTATTGTATGCATAAATAAATACATAAATCTTTAAAAAATATGCAGGTAAATTAAAATTGTCAGTGTTCAAGATTGGCTGATTGTTCTCTGTGATTTTAACCATAAAAGAAACTCCGGTTTTCATACAGTTGCTCTGCAATTATTTCTGTGCGTGGGGTGCCCCTGATCTCGGCCCGAGGCCATAGTAGTGTGTCGGGGCTGTTCTTGCCATTCCCTGCATCCTCCACCCGCGCTGAGAGTGAGGCTAACTCAGGAGCCACCACTCTCGCGACAGCCGATACCAACGAGGGGAGCTACAGGTCTTCTGGTCAGTTCTAACTAGGGTTGAGACTGAGCGAGGTGATTTCTAAGGTACGCCGTAGGATTCAAACTACGATATTCAATGCCTCCAATTAAAAGTATTAAAACCTATCCACAATAATATTTCCCTACCTATAACATTCATAGGCAAAGCTCTTAAGTTGAAAAGGAAATGCCAGTTTCAAATGATGCTTTTTTAAATGTGTAAGTAAAATCTCAATAACATATTGATTTAAAATCATTTCTGTATAACACTCTAGGAGGGAAACAAGTGTTTTCTCATTCAACTCACAATGAAAAATCTACATGAATTCCCCCACGAGCACCATAAAATGTGATGTTTGATGCAAGAGACTGATGCTGTGTATTTGTTCGAGCAGGTGTGGGGTTGGAGAATAAAGGTCGGCGGAAATAATGAAACTGGTCAGCAGGTTGCTATTTGTTATCAGCGAGTCGACCACTCTTCTTTCTAGTGGCTCAAGTATATTGATTATAAGTATCTTGTGATTTCTAGCAGTTCAGTTCCCCTTTGTGCTTTTTTAAAAAGAAAATCTCATCTTTTGAATAAAAGCATCCGTTTATTTTAACTGAAAAATATAAGCGCTTATGATAGGCTTCTTCATTGTCTGTCAGAGATGAATAGCTACTAAATCCGCAGAGGACACTTTTGCATTTCCTGTCATAGATCTGACAAAATATCTGCCCGGTAACAGGAAGTCTTAGGAGATGAGGAGCGATTGTGTGAGGAGGCAAGCAGTGCGCAGAGAATGCACAACTCTTTATTTAGGCCCAAGTACACCAACATAGTCTTAATTGCAGTCCAAGCGACCGTTCCCTGGAAGAAGAAATGTGTCTGCCTGATGGATAAATAGCCGTCTGTTCTGAAGGTATTGACACCTTGTTTTCAGAGATGCTCACAATTTTCCAAACTAGCTTGTTCTTTTTCTAGTTAATTGTCCAAACGCAAAGTTCACCAATTCTCCAAGCTGCAATTCCTAGTCATTCTCTTTCAATTAGACCCAGATGGCAAAATTAAAGACCCTTCACATCATGGCACAACAGTAATTTCAGTTCATCAAAGATCCTTACCCCATGCCGTTTTTTCACAATTAATATTTAAGTTCCTGTTGGGCAAAGCTCCATGAACAATGACACCCGCTCTGCAGCAAGAGGACCCATCTTCTTGTCAAAGCTGATGGAGAAAAGAAAAGTAGGCCGTGGACATGATAATTACAGAGTGCCTGAGAAGGTGGAAGGTGAGATGCTGCAGATGGGAGGGGAGATGAAAGAGCCGCTTTGCCAAGAATTGGAGAACAACGGGGAAGGCCAGGTCTAACCCGTCTAGCCCCAGCAGCAAAGGGCAGCTGAGAAAAAGAGCTGGAGGGCTTGGCTTGATTTCTAAATGCAGTTATTAGCAAATAACCATTTAGAGAAAGCAAGGCATTGAAGAACCAGAAAATCGTCAGAATGTCTCTCCACACACACCTCCCTTCTTCTCTCTCTCTCCTCCCTCTCTTTGCCTCTTGTCTCTCTCTTTGCCTCCTCTCTCTCTCTCTCTCTCTCTGTGTCTTTCTGTCTCTCTCCTCTCTTCTTTCTGTCTCTGTCTCTGTCTCTCCCTCCCTCCCTCCACACACAGCCTCACAAACACACCAGGTTAACTGTTAGGAAATAGTGCCTCTGACACAGCATTTCATTCAGACATTACACACAATTCACTTCACTGAGTTAGTTAGTGTTTCTGGAGCCACAGGAAGGAAAGTTTCAATTGCTAGGATATATATTCCCTTAATAAATTGGCTAGGAATCATGTTCATGTTTTTCATCAGTTTAAATAATAATATCTACATTAGTTAAGAATATTACCTTGGGTTTCTGGATGACAGAGGAGTCAGCAAAATATTTTTAGGCAATTCGTTTGTGCAAACAAATACTTGGTTTTATAATTTTTATTTCAATTGAGGAAAAGGAACTCCAGAGAAATTCAGTGGTTGACGTAAGACCCCTTGGTGGTATAAGAGGCAGATTTAGGGCTTAAACGTTCTTTTGGCCCAAAGTTCAATATTCTGTCTCCCAAGCCAGAAGTACCTCCAGAATCCTTATGGAAACTTTCCCTGTACATACACTTAATATTCTGTTTCAGGGATATCAAAAGAAGGGATAATGTTCATTTGCAAAACAAACAAAATGCTATTTTATTCTATATACTTCCATGATTTTAAATCCTAGAGTCAGTGTGGCATCTGTCATAACCTAAAGAAAATGTTAATTATCTTTGTGCAAGACAGTTCCAAAAATAGGAGCAATCTCCAAAGGCGCTACTTATAAAATAAATTTGGCATTTTTATGTACATTTGAAGATAAACTAAAAGAAAAAAAGAGGCAATTTATGAATGAAGTGATTATGTGAAAATATAATTCACTTGAAAGAAAGTAAAAGATAAGACAACATATTCTTTCCTGACTAAATTCTTCAGGAAATAAAAAATTAAGTAGATTTTCTTGGTGTTTTGAAAATATAAATTTTTCTTGCTTAGTTCATTAAATTACTAACTGGATTATCATAAAAATGGAGATGCTGGTGGTGATGATAATTATGATAATAATAAGGATAGTAATAGCAGTTAATGACATAACAGAGCCAGGAATTATGCATAGAAATTCACAAAAAGCACAGGAGCCCCTAACGATTCTTGCCCTCACTTAAATGAGCAGCAAAGGGGTCAGAGATTGTCAGCTAATGTGATAAATGAAGCGATTGCTCTTTCCCTGTAGGAGCAGAGCTTGGGTCTGCCTATAGAGCTTCTCTTTTCCCCGGGCACCATGACTTGCGTGTAAAACAATAAACAAAAACAATCACTTTACTCAAGAATTATACTTCTCCGAATTGAGATAATTTTAAGTATGGCTTAGCAAACTTGAATCAACTTGGAGTTTTATTTGCATTATTCTTTATTTTGTGTGTTAGCAGGACAAACTCATATGTCAAAAGCTATTAATGGTTATTTTTATATTATGTGTTTTAATCTGACAACAGATTAGAGAACTTTGTAAAGAAAAGAGTGCCCTAAGGGAGTTTTAGACTCATTTGTTCCTTTTATTTGGAGTATTATTTTCCTTCCACTGGCAAAATGACTGTCATAATTTTTATTTTTTTAATGATTTATTTATTTATACATACAAGAGCTGGGGTACAGGCCAGAGTCCAGGGTGGTGAGAGGATTCACCAGAGACAGAGTGGGGAGCAGCACAGGCAGACTGAAACACACTGCTGAGGGCAGCAGTGGGCGAGGCAGGAGAGGTCTGCTGCGCCATGTGGGTCCCCACCCTGGCCGGTGGCAGAGAACTCGTGCTGCAGTAGCTGTGGTTTAACCCCCTGCGCCACCAGGGAGGCCCCTCTCATAATTTTTAAATTCTTCAGGTCACCACATAATTTTACCTCCTTTGCCATTCTTTGCACTAATCTCGCCAGATGTGTTTTTTTACCTCTGCATTTGAGCTGTGTTTACATTCTGATGGTTCTTGTTTGCTGGTCATCACTCTGTTACCCCAGTTTCTGGAGTAATCAGACGGCACTCAGGGAGGTGGAGAGAAAGAGACTTAATTGTCATACCATGGACTCAGTGGGGTAGCTCCCAAAAGTCTGAGCCCCGAACAGCAGAAATGGCAGGGTCTTATACAGGTTGTATGGGAATCGTGTTACCCCACCCATCACAGCGCAAGCATACCGATCATAGGGTGAGCATTCTTTACTGTTTGGGATGGGAGCTGGGAAGGGTCAAGGTCGCCCTTCTAGGTCCTCCCAGGGACAGCAGTGCCCCCAGCAACCCCTCCGCTCCAGCAAGCAGCCAGGTCTAAGCAGCAGACTCCCAGCAGCAAACTTAGCAACTTTCTCCTTCAACTGCACTTGCCCCTCCTTAGGACTTCTCAACTATCTACGCAGTAGTTTACCTGCTGGGATGTAGGAGCCCGTCGAGGGCAGCAAGGCTGGGATTCGCATCCGCAGCGCCACTGTGGTGCTTCCCAATGAACTAATGTGTAGTTGGAACCACAAACAGCTTTCCCTCAGAAAGCTTAAGAAAGAAACGTTACATTGAGATTATTCCTCTCCTTTTAATTTCATGATATTTTTATATCCTTTACAATACACTATTCAACCACGTATTAATATCTTTACCTATTCATTTTCCTGCATTTTTTCCACTTTTCAATTCTTATAAAACATACAAAAAGGCACAGGGAAACTATACTTCAAATTTAAATTGCAATAAACTAGGACCATCGCAAGAATAGGAGGACTTAATACATGGATAATTCTATAAAAGCTGGATGTACTTTGATAGTAGAGAAGTTGGTTGTTGTTTTGTTTTTGGTCTCTAACCACTAACCCCTTGGAAAATAAAACAATGACATAGCCATGCTCTTAATAATGTAACAGTTTAATTTTGACACATTTGCTCTGTACAGTTTCTTTTACATTCATATTTGAAATTATCTCTGTTCCAGAAGTTTAGAAAAGAACTTGGGGAATTGAACAAATTGGAGACTCAACTTCGTCTTGAGAAAGAAAAGTTAGTCATGGTGATTACTTCAAACTCTGACAAAAGAGGACAAAGCTGTGTCTACGTCTCTATGTTTTCAAAGCCATTTTTGGCATCAGGTCCTCTACTTCCTTTGTACTCTGATGCCAAAATACAGACAAATATGAGTTCATTTCAAACCAACTGAAACCACGTTTTGTATTAAATAGTATAATCCCTCACGTTTTCCATGGTGGCTTTTCCTTTATAAGTAGCATATAAATATACCCTAGTTTGTGTAAGGTGAAGATCAGTGAGATATCTGAGCAAATAATCTACCTAAGATATCGATATTCTTGTTTGCATTTTTAAAACAGATGGGTAAGTCTGTGAGTTTGGGGATAATGTAATATGTGGCTCTTGCAGGTAAAACAGTAGTTGGGATAAAGTGGTGAATTAACTTAAATAAAAATTGCTACCTATTAAAATCTGTATCAAATCTCTATGAAATTTGATTTTGAAGTTCCAAAGCAACTTAATACATACCAGAATGTTTTTTGCTATGGGTAGAGGCTGAGAAACAGAAATCTTCTGGAATTATCTTCTGAAGTCCAGTTTTTGCATTCTAGTGACTTGATTGAGCGCCTCTCACCCTCTGCTTAGAAAGACAGGCTTCCTGTGAACTGAGCATTTTCTCTCTTAATCAAAAAAGGCAGCTCCTGAGTTATCCAGAGTGTGGCGCGGCCCTCTGAAAGCTCTTCGGTCTTCTCGGTGGCGTTTCATTTCCTCGTGGCAGCCCCGACGTGTGTGAGTGATTAGACTTCTGCCACAGAGCAGTTTTCATCTCGGTGGGATCAATGCCTTGTCCATGGGACGTGATTTGGAGACCCAGGGGAACGCGGCTGGCTGATCGGAGAATTCAGAGTTCAGAGTTCTATGGTGACAGATCAATCACGATGGAAAGTCACGGAGGGAGAGGTCACGTCTGTTCTGAGGGCGGCGGGGTAAGATTCAATGACAGCAGAGTGGTGGCAAGTGAGCCTGGAGGTCAAGGGCACCAGCGCCTTTTTCCCTGGGTGATGACAATCTTGCTGACTGGATAAAGGAGGGAGCACAGTTGGAGCTACGTGGAGATGAAATTAGACAAGGCGCAAAAGCAGATATGGATGGTTGGAGTGTGTCTGCGAAGGCAAGGGAAGAAGCAGGCTGGAGGACAGAACATAGAGAACAAGGTCATCAGGCCAGCTGTCCAGAGCCTTGGAGCCAGAAATGTGTACTTTTTTCTAGGTTATTAAGACACTGACTTTATTTTGTAATCAGCGTAGCACTGCATGGTAATATTTTATGGGTTTCAAACGAGCATGACCTGGAATCAACAGGCATATACTCTCGATGTTAGAAATCCAGATCTGTGTTTGCTTCGTAGAAGCAGTGTGGACCATGTGTCATAACGGAAGACCTGTGAAGCTACCTCCTGCAGGTGTTTCTTCCCTCAGCCCACCTCTTTGCCATACCTAGCACCCCCTTGCTTCACCTCTAAAATCTTTAACTCAAGTGCCCACCTCCGGATGAAGGAGGGACTGTCATCACACCCCACGCTTGCTGCCCAGCCCCCACCTGGCCACAGGAAGACAGTGGACACAGCCCCTGATGCAGCAGTTGCTGGGGAGCACTGTCTGTGCAGCACCCCTCCTGCTTAGGGGGAATCAGCCTCTGCTCAGGTGTCCCCCCACCCCTGCCCCACCCCCAGCTGGGCTGTGACTGCATGGGAATGCTGGGCTGCAGGCATTGCTAGTTCTTCCTTTTTAAATGTTAATATTCTCTTTTTACATATACAAAGATTTTATTTAATTGTTTTTCCTGCAGACAAGAGCTGGGGCAAAGGCCAGAGGTAAGGGCTTAATATTGAGTCAGGGAATTTGGGCAAATTTTCCTACATAACAATTCATTCTTTCCAGTAAACACATAAAAAAAAATACAAATGTACACACTGATCTTTTCAAGATTTATTTATTTATGCACACAAGAACTGGGGTATAGGCCAGAGCTGTGGGGGAGGGGGGTTAAGAAGAGTCACCAGAGACAGAGTGGGGAGCAGAACAGGCAGAAACACGGAAATATACTGCTGAGGGGAGCCGCAGTTGAGGCAGGAGAGGGCTGCTGCACCATGTGCGTTATTTCCCTGGCTGGGATCGAACTCGTGCTGCAGTGGCTGAGGATGCTTCATAGTGCGGCGCTTAACCCCTTGCGCCACCAGTGAGGCACCCTGATTTTTGTGGGTCAAAAACAAGTTACACATAAAGTAAAGATTTATTAAATAATTTTTTTTTTAAAAAATGAATAGATCTATGACCCGCCTGGTGGTGTCACCTGCATGGCGCCAGCAAGTCAGGGCGTTAACCTGCGAGAGCCGGTCGGGATGCCAGGTGCGGCCTGCAGGGGATGCCGGGTGTGACCTGGCGCGCGCGCGGGTCAGGTCCGGGCTTTGGGGGTCAGGGGAGAACCAAGCTTCGGGGATGCATCCGCGTGGGGATGTGGTCTAGCGGGCAGCCGGAGTGCGCGTGCCGCGTGGGGTGCCTGGCCCCGGGCTGCTCTCCCGCACCACGCAGGCCGGGCAGAGCGCAATGGCCGAGCCTGCGGGCCCTGCACTGAGGCGCGTGGGAGTCCTGGGCCGGAGCCTTCATTTACTTATTCCGGAGCTGCCCGACTCACTCATTAGCACCTCCTGGCAATTCCAGCTGGGGCTATACACAGCTCACTCGGGAAGTGATTTTAAAAGTATTAATTAAAGCTCTATAGAGTCTCAAAAAATGCAAATGGACACTTTATATAAATAAAAAAAGTCCTCTGTCTCATTTGGCCACCTCCCTTCCTGTGTCCCGCCCCGCCCGCAGCAGCCTGACGAGCCAGGCCTGCAGCGCCAGCGCGCGGTGCATGTTTTCTCCTGTAATTCTTTTTTTTCCTTTTTGTTCAGATGATTATCTATTTTTTTTTTTTTTTTGAAACTCAGCATTTCTCTGCAAACGCAAGGTTTACTTTCACACTTCTGATTGCCAGAGGATGAAGGACAGGGAGATGCAGATGTGCAGGGATGTAACCTTTCGTGACGATTAATTTGTTCTCCACCTGCGAAGCCCCCGGCCCTCGGCAAAACCGTCCCAGGGCGGAGGAAAAGAATAATTATCATCTGCTTTTGAGATGTGCTTGTCGGCCGCATAGCACTTTGTTGTTCGCGGTCAGCTTGTTTCATCCACGTGTTCTCTAGCTTCCCTTTCCCAGGGCGTTCCACCAAGGTAATAGGATTTACGATGCAAAGTTTCACATGGAACCGTCCAAGAGCCACTTTGATGGCGTTGCTTTATTTACTTATTTTTGGTATTCTGCCTTGTTTTTGAAAGTAAAACATACACTTATCTTAAAGGGAGCTTCTTAAGGCTATTTCAGATTATTATTTTTTTTTTAGATTGATTTGTTTATGCACACAAGAGCTGGGGTGCATGCAGGCCACAGGTGTGGGGGCGGTGAGAGGAGTCACCACAGAGAGAATGGGGAACAGAGAAGGCAGATCCACTGAAACACACTGCTGAGAACGCAGCAGGGAGGCAGGAGAGGTCTGCTGCGCCATGTGGGTTCCCTCCCTGACGGGGGATTGAACTCGTGCTGCAGTGGCTGCCTACATCTTCATAGTGCTGTGCCTTAACTCCTTGCATCACCAGGGAAGCCCTTTCAGGCTTTGTTTATACGACAAATTTTATCAAAATAAATTGAGTCTTCACAGGACTAAATGATCATTTGATCTTCATTTTTCAAAAACTCACTTAGAAAAATCTATCTCAGTGGCTCTTTCTTTATTCCGTCGGAACTGTTTGAATAAACTATCCAAGAATACTTGCTCTGGGTGATAAAGACAAGGTGAGGACCTGTGAATGTTTTAGTGTGAAAAGATGCTGTTCTCATAAGGAGTTGTGATGAAGCCAGGATAGGACTTCTGCCTTCCTTTAAGGGAAGTAGCTCAGCTCAGCTAAACCGAACGTTTCAGCAAGTGAAATGTTACTTTTCAGCATTTCAATACCGGGAGAAAAAGAGCGAGCGCTGGTATGCTCCAGGTGATACGTGGCTTCCTGTGCTCTCTCGAGCCACCCTGACAAATCACCGTGGACTGGGTGGCTTAAAAAACAGAGAGATGTGTCTCCAGAAGACCAAGTCAAGGTGTCCCTGGCTGAATGTTTGATGAATTATGAGGAAAGACATTCTGTGCCTCCCTCCTAGCTTGTGACCTCAGGTGTCCAGGGTTGTGATGGGCGCTCCTTGGGTCTTTGGCTCATCCCCCTGTGTCCATGTTGGTCTTGTGTCCAAATTTCCACTTTAATAAGGATGTCAGACATATTGGCTTTGGGTCTACTGAAATGTCCTCACATTAATGTGATCACCTCTGTAAGACCTTATTTTTCAACTATGTCATACTGGGAGGGCTTGGCTTTTGGACTCTAACAGCCTTTTAGGGACACATAACTCAGCCCACAAAGATATTTCTCAGCATGCTGATAGACATAGATTCTTAGGTGTTAACATCTCAGAATCAGATTCATCCTTATTTTCCTCTTTACCTCGTTTCAGTGAATTTTCCTGTAATTATTTAACCTTGAGATGGAGGCTGAGAATGATCTTTTTTTAATTAGAAAACATTTCCACTTCCATTTCTCTGATTCTCTTCATCTTTCTTACAGAAACAGGAAAAGAGTGTGTTGTTTCCTCCACTCATCAAATTCACATTGAGTGTTCTCCATGTGTACACCCCGGGGATGTCACACATGTGCAAGAGAGACATGATGCGTCCATCAGCAGCCCAACGGGAATGGCCACCACTTGAAAGGGTGTGCTTTGTTCGTATTGTAGACTGCTGGTAAATTACATGCGGTTTGGTTGTTCAGCTTCATCTAGACAGAAGATAATCTTCACCTCACCTAAGGTATGTTAAGTGAAAAGAGTTACATAAATACTACAAGTGATGCTCTACCCATCATTGACTCTGACATACAATATTGTCATAGACTGAGGGTGATTTTTAAGGGCACTTTATAGCGGTCATCTTTCTACCTCAGAGCAGAAAGAAAACATTATTTATGCAGACGGCCAACGGATTTTCATGGCGTACATGCTCATCTTCACTTCATGACCTTGAAGAAGGGGATATCACATCAACAAGGTAGAGTGAGGTCACATTCCTCATGGGTCTTATATCCTGGGAAAGCGCCCGCCATAGATGCTATGACGCTTGTCTTCGGTCTGGCCATCCTCCAACCAGCCAGCCATGTAGCTAGCCAGCCATCTGGTCAAATCAAGCAACTATGGAAGAGATTTTTATAAGAAAAAAAAAATCACTGAGGTTCTGAGCAATTCTAACATGGGGCCCCTGACATCTTCACAAGTCCTCTCTCCTCCGTCAGAGCTCAACAGCCAGAGCGCTGAAAGACATAAGTGGCGAGAGAAGGCCTTTGCCCACACAGCACTCAGGACAGAACCCCTGGCCCACAGCATTTTACTCATCGTGATCTGCGCTGGGGAAGTTCTGATCACATCACCCATCTTGCCACATGCACATAGTTTGAGCCTGAAACTTGGTTTATTTTTACAACTGTGGTTAATGGTAATTGTTGGATTCAAGTTGCTGTAGAGATGGATATCCGTTGAGGAACCAAAAGAAAAACCGTATATGAAAAAAGTTCTTCTATGAGAACAGAGCCAGGCATCTCTCGCTACTGTGAACTTTTAAGTGCCTCCTTTCCAATATTATCAGTGACTAGACCATTCTTTCCTAAGAAGGTTTGAATTGACCATATTTCCAGTGATTCTTTCCCATTAAGGTAGACACTACTTAGTGAACTGTTATATCTTACACTTCAGGGTGCTGATAGTTACATCATCTTCCCATGGATTTCCTAAAACTTAGAAATGCTCTCAGGATGGAAATCAAGCTACTCGACACGCCAGGATGAGAAACTCTGCAATTATGCAGGGCAGAGAGGCTTCTTGGCCGCAGCACATGTACAGTCATTTGTAAGCACACTGACAAGGTACGATTCAGATTTTCAGAAAGCCTTAGAACTGCCACGCACCATAGTCGGCAGGCTGCATTGTTACTGATGAACCAGTTCCCAAACTGGACCCCAGCAATATGCCAAAACCAACTCACCATTAGCCACCCCCCCACCCCCGAGTTAATTTCCTCCTCTTGTATGGTAGCTGAAACAGTGATTTCTACCACTCTTACAGGCATGCTATTGCATATTTGAGGATGGCTTGCTATGGACTTTTGAAATTAGAAAAAAATCATTCCTTTCATATTCCATCATCAGAATGATATGGGTAGTCATTTTAAGGACATGTTTTATGTAGATGGTTTCTGTGAGCCATTGTTGAATGAGTTACAACAACGAAGGATAACCAACATGCACGGGTGGTTAAGAGTCTGGCGTTAGGAGTCTGGATACCTGGCTTTGAAAACTGGCTCCTCCACTTTAAGAGCTGTGTGACCTTAGAGTTATTGCATGACCTCTCTGTGCTTCAGCTGCTTCCTTTGCAAAATATTTATGGTGATAAATGCTACAAACAAGGTAAACATGTTAATTCCTAGGTTTATGTGGCAATATGAAAATCTAGTATTCTCATTATTGTTATCCTTAAACCAACACACTGCATTTTACATCGTAGAATCTTGGCACCGATTGGCTTGGGGGTCTGAGTATCATGGCAGATGCTTGGATACATTCAAAATGTCCATGTGAATCAATAGTCTGCATCCCTCTAAAATTCCTATGTAGAAATTCTAACCACAAGGTGATGGCATTAGGGTAATTAGGTCTCAAAGGTAGAGCCCTCATGAATGGTATGAAGGTCCTTATCAAAGAAGCTCCAGAAAGTTCCCTCGTCCTCTTTGACCATGGGGAGGATGTAGACCATAGGGAATTAGGGTCCCTTTGTTGTTGGTTTTATGAGTGGCCTCTGCTCTCTGGACCCAGCAGTTGGTCTCCTGGCTCCTCTCAGACAAGCCTTAGTGGCGTCTCCAAGATTCTCTAGTCAGGAGTTCTCACACACTTCCCTTGCAACATCATCCTTGGGGTGAGGGGCCACTTCTCAGGGGCCCAGCCTCAATCCCCAGCTGACTCTGTTGTGGCTTCTTCCCTCTCAGCTGACTTGCTCAGAACCCAAAGAGATCCCACACCAGTCCTGTCTTGTGGGGGAAACAGGACGCATTCTTTATCCTGACAAATTCTGAAAGTTCATTCCAACACAGCCGTAAGTCTTCTGTTTCCTCCAACAAAGCAATTATTCAGCTGGCTTTCTCCTGTTTTGGCTGCTTTTGGAGAAATTAAGCCCTTTTCCAGCTACCTTGATCTGTCCAAGTTGCCATATCAAATGGGCTCCTCTCAACAGAGATTGGGACTTGGAGGAAAGAGTGGCAAAAACACTGATCTCTTCACAACAACCTCCTCCTTCTGCATCGTGGCCCAGTGTTGCATATGGACCCGACAAAGGTGCTCAGACACTGTGGCAGTGACCGCTGCTGTTTCTTCAGTGAGTTCTGCAATTTGGGTCATCACTGTTATTATTTTTTTTTTTTTTGCAGGATTCATTACTAAGACCTTGCCTTTATAGAAACACTGTTCTAAAAAAACTATAATTTATTTTTGATTTGTGTTGATGCTAACCAAGGGTGTATTTCCCCCTAAAATATAAGCCAGCATTATTGTAAACCTTGTGCTTCATGCAGGCTGAAGGCCCTGGAGTTCAATATTTATTGAGGAATATCTCAGTGCTCAGCCAAATAATGCTTCACATATGCATTTAAAGAAATGATATTATGGCATATTATAGCATATAATACCCTAAAATTATATGATTCCTTAGATTGAATTATGCATAATTATAGAATATTTTAATAAAATATCTCCTTTCTACATCTATTATCTATCAAGCAAATTTCCTGTTTAGAATATATTTAAGATGAAAGTGATTTGATGCGGTTATGAAAAATATGTCAAAGCACTCCTATAATTATTTTCTTCTTCAAAAGGCAATTTTAAGTTTGTCATCTAGAGCAGATGATTGTCATGCTTTTGCTCCCAACGCTTCCTTCCATTCACTTACTTTATCCTATTGCAAGATTAACAGCCAATATTGTTTGGTAGCCTATATCTTGAGGCAAGTTTCTTCACTCTCTCATTTTTGTAGTACATACTGTTTCCTCCATGGAATTCACTGTCACTAGTCTTCAATATTTAGGATTTGATGGGATGAAATGTTCTTTATTTCTAAATATTACATTCCTTGAAAACTACCCACTTCCCTCTGTTTTCAAACTACATTATTGAGTCCCCAACCAAGTCTTAGTCATATATTTCACGAGGCACACTGTGAAAATTAAGTAACTATGGAGAGGGAGGGATTTAGGTCTTTCGTCTTTTGGCCTTTTTCTCAATTTCCCTTTGCAAGCAACCTTGAATATGTTCATGAATTTTGTGAATATGTAATTAGAATCTTTGTTGCCATCTCTAGTTTTTCGATACATTTTTAATCCCATATCTACGTTATTCTAAACCCTTCTCTGAATGTCACCCCAAACCCCATCAAGCACACACAGATGTACCCTAACCAGTCAGTGGCCATTTCACCCTTTAAGAGTGGAATTAAGTTGTGGGACCTCAGTCAACTCCTTGCTATTTCCAAGAAGTAGTTTTGATTTTTTTCTTCATAAACTGGACTTCCAGGCGTGATTTTAGATGTACCATAAAATTCCTTAACACCCAATCTCTCCAGGGAAAAGTAAAAATCTAAATGATTTGGCCACTAAAATTAAGTCCAAGCATGTAGTTCATTGTCTAACACTGTCTGAGGTCTGTCCCTGTACCACCTCACTCTCTGGATCTGTTTCAATCCAAAATCAACAAGCCTATAAACACTCGCTAAAAATCATCCATTTAACTCCATTACCTAACCTTCGGAAACAGCCCCACATTCTTCTCTCCTTGTTTAATTCTTATAATAACGGCATCGTTTAAGTTCTATTGCCTGTCTATTGACCTCTCAAGCCAATTCTGAATGGAATTCCTACTGCTCTTCAGTAAACCTACCATTTATTTTCCATTTATTATCATTGATATTACATATTGAATTGTTATTTATTATTTCATACACTATTCAACAACTCACAGTAACTTTCAGGTCTCACTGTGGAGTGACAAGGCATTTTGAACCCCAAATTTTGGGGGGGGGGGTGGATATATGAGTGTGTGTCTTAGAATAATAGCACAAAGGGAGGAAAAAATTTCAGTAAATAAAAATAATATGATTGACTTTAGCAGGAAGTATTTTAAGAAAGTTGACTTGAACATACTAGAAGTCCCAAACAAGAATTATAATTCAGTAAAACAAGAAACATGCCAAATTCAAGTATTGTAAAATTGTTTTGTTCATATTACCTTCACAGGGAAACCTTTTCAGAGCCCATCTCATTGAGATAAGTACATTTATGAACATCCCTAAGTGCCTTTAGTATAAATACCTCCAGAACTGTATCTCTGTGCTAAAATCCATGTCTTTATTAGACCTTGGACTTACTGAGAAGGAAATAGGACTTAATACTTACAGCATCCACAGTACCTAATATAGTGCTCACAGGAAATGGCTTAGAAATATTTTCCAAATGAATGCACATTCATGAATTCAATGAGTTTTTGGTAGATTTTAGCACAACATAAAATAAATTTTAATGCATCTTCATCTCCAAAGAAATGAAAGTCCTTAAAAGAAATCACCAGATTACAAGTTCTCTCTTTTTGCTTATATTACACGATTTTGATATTTTCTCTACACTTTGTCATGTTATATAATTATCTTGCCAGTGAGTGAAGGCTTTCTAACAAATTATTGTTTAAGAACGATATGCATTAATTTGAAACACTAATCTTTCACTCTTGTGTTCCTAAGTCTAATATGTTTACATTTAAAGTAGTAAAGATAAGCCTAATTGCTGTAGGTTTTCTCTCAAGGGGATTTCTAATAATGCTTTTAACATTTGTCATAATTAAACATTTAAGTCGCACTGGACTAATTCTATTCCAGGGGAAAGGGCATCTTCATATTGGTATACGCCTGCTGTCATCTACACTCCTTAGGCTATTTGGTAGACAGTTGCAAACATTCTATTCACACTGGAATAGTTGGTTACCAAAGGGTTGGACTACATCTTTCGTCAAAGATGTAGCAGCATGTATATCTTAGTCAAAATTAAACATGAGGATCTTTATTGTTTTTCTATATAATATCTATTTTCATTTCTTCAAGCACTATATTAGGACTATCTATATCTATAGCGCATTTCTTCAAGAACTATATTAGGGGACTGAACATCTTGGCTATTCTCATAGGTCACTTTCCCTTTTAGCCTTTGCTCTTACAAGCAAGTCTCAACAAATATTCAGGAGAATAACATGCATAGTTTTAAGCAGTGCATGTCATTTTAAAAAGCAACTTGAGAAGACTTCAGAGCAACTAGGAATCACACACTGTAAGGCTTTTTGGAGTCTCATACTCAATGTTCAGCTTTTTCTTGGCATGAAAATCTTTGTAATCAATATTGTTGACAGTTTTCTCCTAGGCTTGGATAGAGGTAATGTGTTCTTGATGTCCAAACTGAAACTGTCAACAATTTGTGGCAGTATATGATCAAGTGGCAGCTTGGAAATAACTTTCCCTGGAGAAAACAGAAGGTTTTCCTTCTTTTATTTTCTATGCGCAGCTTGGTTTAGTCTTTTCTGTTATCTCAGAAAGTGTATGGTCTGAGAACTCACCCAGCAGTGGACACCACAACATCCTTAGTAGTGAAATATCAATTTTCTCTAGGTTTATTAAGGGTTTGTTAAACACTTGATGAATCCAGTACAGGATGCATCAGTCTAATTTATTGAAACTGGTATTTAAATTTCACTTTAAACAAACTATGCAACTTTCAATCAAATCAGCTTTTTAAGAAGTAAAATAAAAATATGATAAACAAATCCAGTAATTAAATCAAGCATGTGTCAAATCAGTTTATGCTCTGAAACATAACAATCTTCAATGAAAATATAATAACAGAATTTTTCTAAAATATGTTTTTGGATCTTCTGTTTTACTATTTTATATATTTATATGTAATACATATTATTATGTATGTAATAGGTATGTAATATATGCAATATATAGGTAATTCATGTATATTATTGGACTACCACTTTTGAATGGGGGAATTGAATAATTCTCTTTTGTTGTGATTTTTAATTACGTATTTAAAATTTAATTGTAAGATGACATTTATTCCTTTTATTCCTTGAGTAGTTCTAAATTAAGCAACATTTTCCTCTGTGCACCATCACTGTTTCTCAGAAACAAGAGTAGAAATGATCTGGATTATAAAGGCAGGTAGTGGGAATGCTTTAAAATGTGATTTCTTCAAGAAAAATATCTTATTCCAAAATTTCCTTTCTATGGTTAGTATTTTTATAATTGAAAGGTAGGAAAATATCTATAAAGTAAAAGAAATCAGTATAAAATTAATCAAATTTGTAGTAATGCCTGCTAGTTAAATAGAAACCTGTTCACAAGGAATTCCAGACTAAAGTCTTTTTCCCCAGCTGGAGACATAGGTAAGAGAACATTTACTGAAATTTGCATTTGAAGATAAAGAAATTTTAATCTAATTCCATTTATTTACCCTTTGTTTATAACACTATGATTTCAGTAGGACAGCTTCACTTGACAACAAAGTTCTGTACCTTTACACTATTTAATTGACCCACTGAACTATCTCTTTTCCTTTCCCTTCTAGTAATAACATATTTTGAAGAGTCTAAGTTATTTTTGTTATCTTTTGTCAGTATGTTTTCTTCATTCATAGCCCACATGTTTGAAACCATCTGATAATTTTCTTTCACTTTCTGACTTACTTCCTGCAATTCCATCCATTTTGTCTCAGAAGACAAGATTTCATCTATTTTAACAGCTGAATAGTATTCCATTCAGTATATAGACCACAGCTTCTTTAGCCATTCATCTGCTATGGGCACTTAGGTATTTTAGGTATCTTGGCAATTGTGAGTAAGGCACTATGAGCACAGGCGATATGTATCTTTACAAATGTTTTCATACTCTTTAGATAAATCCCTAGGAATGGTATTGCCGGATCATAAAGCAGTTCCATTTTAAATTTTTTAGGAAAAGCAATAGAGAAAATAAATGCTACCATATATCAGGACAATGGCGAATGGTCTTCTCCCTGTGTTAGCCTGCACTGTACAAGGTGTCAGTACTTGGGAGGAAGCTGGAACTCACACATGTGGAAAGGCAGAGACATAGGTCAGCCTACTAGAACCATAGGTGCCACAGTCTGAGTGACTTGAACACAGAAACTACTGGCATAGACCTAGAAGTCAGAAGTTCAAGATCAAGGGGTTTTTAGGCTGAGAAATTCCCTCTGTGTCTGTAAATGAGACGTTTCTCTGCATCTCTCTCAGCTTCCTGTGGCTTGCACAATCTTTGGCATTTTTTCTTGACTGCTGTGGTATTATCTGCACCTCCACCTTCTTTACTTGATAGTCTCCTGGGTGCATAAGGGTCTCTAAATGTTTCCTTCTCTTAAATCGTCAGCCATATTGGATATAATCCCATTCTACAATTATGACCTTGTCTAATTACATTTTCGAAGATGGTCTTTCAAATAGGTTCACATTCTGAGATTCTACATTTGGGGGACACAATGCTTCCCCAGATGAGGATGATTTCCTTAACTCATATATGATGTAAAGTAGCCACCTGCCCACACAAGAACCCTTGAGGTCTATCCGCCCCTCCCATGTCAGCAGGTGTTTTTTTCCTACAGTCTGTAATCACCACAGCATCTAGAATCACTACTGCCCCTTCATAGCTGAATAGGTAAATAAAGCTACAATCTGTTTCATTGTCAAGTTTGCAAGTAGAGATTAATAGGTAACATTGGGATTCTTCTCCTCAATGTTTTTGCCAGATAGAATGCATTTGAACAGACATTTCAAGTTACTCTGGTAAATACAACCCTGTGATGCTACCTTCAGAATAGCCTTTCAATGACCTTACCAAAACCACTCTTTCTTCTGACCTCTATCGTCCCTTCTTCCCTCTCTGTCTTTCAAATTTATTCATTTTCTAACTTCTGAGAGATATCTCTCAAAGATCTCTTATTTAATGCAACCCCTTTCCATGCTGTCTTTACTTCTGGAATTTTAACATTATTCTCAAAAAACACTTAGAACAAAAGATGATGAGATGCCGTGAGGAGCATCACATGCACCGTCGGGCCTGAAATGCATGTGTTTGTGGAGTCGTTAAATGTACGTTATTATCCAGCCACCTTTCTTTCTTGGAAATTTTAAAGTCAATTATATATTTTGACTATTTTGACTGAAGTGGCTGAAAAGAGTAAAAATTTGTAACTCAAAGTTGGATTTTTTCCTGAATAACTCATGCTACTGGGTGGTCTTATATGGGGAGTAATAGTCATGATATTAATAATTTATATTTTCAAAAATAACTTTGCTTAAAGTGTCTTCATCCTCCTGGTTCACCAGATGAAAATGAATGTTCTGTGTTGAGCAAACTTGGGGAAGCATGTGTTTACCTAAAATGAACCTATAAACATGCTCAGTTCTTAATGTGTATGGGAAGAGAACTAATTACCTTGACATACTATTGAGTCCAGCATTTGTTAATAGTTGCTTAAACATAGTTTTAAAGAGTATTTTAGACATATTTTCAAAAGATCTGCAAGATAGATATAATGCTTTGAACAAACTTTTCTTTATTTCTTTTTAAAATTTATTTATTTTCTTATATAATTGCTGTTTTTTGTACAAATTTGTGTTCTCCCCTCAGGTGTCTCTTCAGATTGTATAAATATTTTGCCTTTTCAGAACCAAATTTTAAAATTATAATTATGTATCCTTGAAGTTTAAAATACATCAATGGGTTTTGAATTTTTTTTTAGAGAGAAAAAAATAGTAGCCAATAATTACTGTTGCAGTTGGATAATTGTGCAGGCAATTGAGCAATTCCAGTTGCAGTTGGACCCTTTCCACTTATCTTTGGGTGTAATTAACCAATTTTTGGTATAATTATTTATACCTGGGCTTTTAGGTTTCTAAAGGTGCCTACCTCATGCTTCAAAAACATGTTACTTTGTTGATTATTTCTGATTTGTACGACCACCAATTTTCTGAATATAAGGCAAAACTACCAAAGAGAGTTCTTCCATGAACATTAGTTACTTCAGAGTAGAAACGGAACTCCTTGGCCAACTTGCTGCTAACATACATAGAAGATTGTTTTAAAAACATTGACTAAATTGAGAAATTAACTTTAGCAAACAATAAGGCATTTCACTCAAAACAATTTCTTGACAGAATTGACTTCTTGACCAGTTACTTAGCTGAATTGATAGTTTGTTTTACTTAATTTGTCTGTCAATTTAGCAGCAGTTTTCTGAGACTCTAAGTAAGTTATTGCCAAAATCCTGGTTGTAGGGAAGGGAATCGTAAATTCACAGGACAACATGCCATGTGAAGTATATATATATGTACTTATACATAAATTAAATATATATGTACATATTTAGAATACAACTTCTAAATACAGTGAAATATCTAAATTTGACGTTTTGACGAATTACTACTTCTATAGTTAAAAGTTCTATAGATGCCTACTTGATTTTCTGTGCCAACCCACTTCATCATCATTTTTCTGTAGAGATAATTTAGTTTTGTGATTGTGCACATAGCACATGTAAATTTTCTAGACAAGTATTCCATCTTATTTACCCAAATATCCCAAGTGTCTCATGAACTTCCAGCATGTGTCAGAAGCTTAGCAAATGGTGATCCTCAATCTACTAAACAAGGTCAAATAGCTCTATCCTATTCATCTTCCTCTCAAGTATTTCATCTGTTTTTAAATTGTACATGCCTTTTAAAAGTAGAAGAGATCTTTGAATAATTAATTACAGGGCATCAAATGATAACAGATATGGTATAGTTGATCAGTCTTAAGTTCCCTTGGGAGGATAAATTGCATGTTGCTGTAGGCAACTTGTGAGTGATTGAAGGGAGGGGCTACCAGTCAGAGCTGGAGGGACTGCCTGAGGCAAAGGGTGGCCATCTGCATTCCTGGTGTCTCTCTTTCTCCCTACCCATTCTCCCTTTTCCTGAACCAGCTAAGGAGGGAGTGGGAGATAGGATGTCTGCAGAGGCATTAATTGGAGGAAGAGTAGGGGAAATGCTAGGAGTCAATATGAAACTTCAGTAGCAAAGAAACAACCACTTTACCATCATGGCCTCAGTTAATGTTGATTTTTCTTCTAGTATATCAAATTTAGCTTCTTTGAGATCCTTCCCCATTTGAATGGCAGGTTCACTACCTCCCGTCCCTACCTGCCCTCCTATAGGATGTTTTTTCCATCCTGTGATTTTAACACATAAATTAATCATGTGGGATGCCAATTAACCCAAACTTTCAGTGATCCTTCTTCAGTTAAGGAAGACTTTGACTTTCTAAAGGATTTTAAAAGTCTAATTATAACCTGGGCATGGGTTCAAATCTAAAGATGATTTAGAGCTTTCTGGGTAATATTTAGAATCATGTGGCTCCTGCTATCTCTCCCGTACACCAATGTTAAAGCAGATTATGAGAGAAAGAGGAGGAAGGAAGGAGAAGGGGGAGGCATGGGGATGGGAGGAAGAGGCAGCAGAGAACAACAAGAAACTCTACCTAATAAAAGCTTTCTGATTTTGTTATTTCCTTTTTTTCATTCTCATTACAAAATTTACTCTAAGTTCTATCTTCCTATTGGGCACATATACTAATTTTTTCTGACTGCTTGATTATCTTCTGAAGTGCAAAGTTTAACTGTAGCTCTGTCCTTATTATTAGACACTAAACAATATCTGATTTGTTCACATGGAATTTTGACAGGATAGCAAAGACCAGCATTGATTTGCTTTTTGGTGACTATCCAACCAGAACGTGGCTATAAAGGCAAATGACTGGATTTCCAACCATTTTATTAATCTAGAACCAGATGGTATGGAAAAATACAGGTTGCTAAATAAGGTCATATTACTTCTCAACATTTCATTTGACTAAAGGATATATTTCTATATAATCAAGAATCAGAAAAGTATTTCCAAATTGATCTTTTTTATATTAAATAAATGTAGCTAGTTTTGTTTCTTTAATTATGTTTGGAAACCAAATACTTGGCAGATCTTCAAAATGCTAAAAACTATTGGATAAAATACTTTATAATATGATGTGTCTATAGACTTATATGGTGTTAAATCAATTATTGTAACACAATTTTCTGCCACGATTTCATAAACTCTAAGTCTTACATGATAAACACTTGACATTTAATGAAGATGTGTTATTCCATTCCTATAAGAATAATAACACAACTCAAGACCCATATCTTACTGATGGGGATAAGGTCACTTGTTGTGAAACTGTATTTGCTGTCTAAAAATTGATATATAACCAATAGAAAAGTAAAGCCTTTCAAAACTTTAGATGTATGATTGAGATACTGACCTTTTCTCCTGGGAGATATATATATATATATATATATATATATATATATAATACAGTCATCAAGTCACTTCATATTTCTTTAAGTTCAATGTACTGTTGGAAAAGATGACTTATGACATTTGATTGTTACACTAGTAACAATGAATTGCTAAAATGAATTTCAAATTTTAGTTCTAGTATTTCCTGTTCCTTCTCCCCCTCATATTATATTCTAAAGGATTTCCCCATATCTTCAGAGATTCTTCACAACTGTATTTGGAAGGGAAGTTTCTTTCTCTACTCCTTCAAATCTTTACCATATCAAAGAAAACCATTACAACATCTTGGCAAGTCTCTCAAACCAGGCTCTTAGGTGCAAATCCAGACACCCCCGTGTAGCGGAGTCCATTACAGATTCACCAATGTGAAAAGTCAGGCGTGGATTAGCCCTGGGGTACAGCTTTGTCTGTGCTCCTGCTCTTTGGTGTGATTCTCCCATCCACCTTGATCTCACATCAGCATCATTCTAAGACTGACCCCTTCATGACAGTGAAGCTGCAGGGGCAACAACTGCATCTCCCCAGACAATGCTTCTAAAGCAGGAGAGTGCTCGTCTGGCCTCAAAACAGGCCAGGTGGGCATGTCAGGTGTATACACTACATTTGGGAGAAACTTACAGAGCACGTAGCATACGGTGATCTGGGTGGCATCCACTGCTGGCTGATCTCTGGTGTTTCTCTGGGCTCTGCAGCTCAAGAGGTCTCCCAGGCAACAGTGAGCACCACACTCAAGTCAAGTTGTACATCCTCAAGCTTTTCTTCCTTCATGGCAACTAGAAAGATGATGGGAGAGATTGCTTCTGTTCTGACAAATGGTAGGATTAAATATGGTTAAGTTATAATAAGGTAGCAAAGGTCTAGTTATTGGAGTGTATATACAAGGAGAATGATAATTCGGAATGTGGTCCAGATGTTCAATCAAGAGGCCTTGATTGAATGCTTATCTCTCTGATGCTGGAGTGGGGGATTGGCAGGTGAGGGTGGAGGGCTGTGCCAATGCTGGCAGTTCTTTCCTGGAAGCCTGAACCAAACCGGCAGGTTTCTCATGCCTCTGTTTCTCTTAAATGTACCTTGGAAACTGGTAGATTGATCAAAATGTTCACGAAGCTTTCAAGCATTACATGTGGATGCTAATTGATATAATATATCAATTTGGACACAGGGTAGATTTTCATCATTCTGACATTTTAATTATATGACCAAATTGAGAAGTATAGGATATAGAGTATTTTGTGGTATTATTGAAAGTGCTCAAGGTCAAATAAATAACTTATCTCTTATAAAAAAAAAAGTCAAAATGATTTTAATCTCCACTTTGAGACTGGAAAGACCATGCCTTCCTATAGCTTAATTATTAAAATTTAAAAAAGAAATTGTCTTGCAGACTGGAGTTTATTCTTTGTTCCAGGGATTTATTGCCACAAAACATAACTCTCTAATCAATAATGCCATTGTTTGCTGATGGATTACTCTAGTTGCTCCATGTTCAAGACAATATTTTGCTTATTTGGGCAAATACCCTCTTTCTCAGGACAGTAGATCACATACCAAAACAAATGACTCACTTAACAAAACACAGTTTGTTATCCAAACTTGTTTCAAGGTCTTCGCCTGGCTCTATGTGCTCATCTTAAATGGATGTATCATACACTTGACCCATCTTATGCAGACTCCCTTTGAAAGACCTGATACCTAAATCATACCACACCACCCATACCGAAAGCTGTCCTGAGACCCTACAAAGACTCCATCAAGGTGGTCCTCTCTTATGTTGTAAGATGGAGCTCAGCTTATATAATGAATGGATTCTTTAATGGTATTGGTGAAAATCAGCTCCTGGCAACTTTGACGAAGTCATGGTCAGGGATTCAATGTAGAAACTGCCTTGCCTTTCTATCCAGCCTGAAATATATTGATCCAGAAGAATGAGATTATACTTAACAACCTGATGCTATATTTTATTATTTTTTTAATTCTCATTTACATCAGTAATTCTTTCAGTCATTTAGTGAAAGCTAGGCTAAAGTTTAAATGGAAACATTTGTAGCTGCCACAAATTTAGCTGACCATTTTTAGGAACCATAACAAACAAGAATGTCAAATCTAAATTCATTTTGCTGAAAGGCTATTCTAACTAATGTGTAAAAGATTTCAGGGTGTTTAAATCAAATGCTATGTTGGCTGATTGATTTATACTCACTCATCAAAATATTGTTTTGGAAAAAAATTTCCTATACTCTTTTCTTCAAACTAGAATATCAGATATTAGCCAAAAAGTAAATTACACCCTGTCTTTGAAAGCATGGAATCCGTTTGACATATAAAATGTATCAGGTTTGGGTAAGACCAAGCTAGCAATGTATTCACTCATCTTTGCTGTTTAAACAAGTGAATATGTCACCTAATAATACTTGGTTTTTGCATTGCTCTGAAATGTATTGTAAATCAATAAATAAACGTTAATATGTGTAAATCCAAATTGGATAACAATTTCAATTATTTTTGAAGCATGTATTTTTTTTTTCTAAATGCTTCTCCGTATTTTATTGCTATAGTCATATAACATGTGTATTGTTATCATACCGGTATATCAAAAGTGAAAAGAACTTAAAAAATGGCAAAGCTTCCAGATGTCCTCTTTCATACTGTCCTCCCAGTATGCACCTTAGACCATGTCTCTTTCTTCTGTGGTCATGATAAATTGATAACATTCTTTTGGTCTTCAGTTTGCCCTTCAATGTGGGAGACAAAATATGTGCTGAAATTGTTGGAGTAACATTCAGTTTAAAAGTCAACATTTCTTTAAAATCTGCTCTTTTGGAGAAAGAGTTGTATCTCTGAAAAATACTCTATGGACCTCCTATTGATAATCTGTGTAAATAAAATGGCAGTTTTATGAATTGAGCTTACATACAAAAAGATTTTGCTTAAAATCTAATAGCATTTCTATATAAAATGTATTTTTAAAAATGAAAGAAATATATTTACTAATTCTAAATTTATGGAACTTATTTTTCAGATCTTTAAACACTGCATTTAAACATAAGCAGTGGCTGTAGCTGAGCTCCAAGTATCCAAGTCTAGTGTTATTTTACAAAACTCTTTTAATTTGTTCTTTCTATATGATACTGTCATCAACTATCTAAATTGTTTTTCTCCAGATCATTTGACATTGTCATAAAATATAAGATAACTGTTTTTACGTATTATTTCCTTTTCCTACAAAGAGTCAGAAAATAATAAAGTTGAATTCTGGAAATCTCCTTTATTTCTCATGGGGTTGCTTGACACATATGATTTTATCATCTCTCTAAATAAAATTTACTTAAACTTACTAGGGAAATCATATATGACAGAATCTTGAATAATAGCCTTATAGTAAAAATATGGAAAAAGATTTTATTTTTAGAAAACAGTTTTCTTACCCTGATACCTGACTCAAATTCACTCACACCTTACCAGCTGACTAAGAACT
Source organism: Galemys pyrenaicus (assembly GCA_019455555.1). Taxonomy (NCBI): domain Eukaryota; kingdom Metazoa; phylum Chordata; class Mammalia; order Eulipotyphla; family Talpidae; genus Galemys; species Galemys pyrenaicus. Next base: position 6,425,983 of record JAGFMF010011662.1, read on the forward strand.
GTGTATTACTATAAAGGCATTACCAGATTTAATGAGAGAAGATGGTTAACATTTGAGAAAGGAACTATTTGAAAGTACCAGACCTTGTCATTCATTCATGTGTTTTCACATGAGTGACTCAGCTGAGAACTCACCATAGATTTCACAGAAAAATTCGTGAGACATTAAATCTCAAGGTTTTCCTCTTTTATTGTTTAAGCGCAATTGCAACATAAAAATATGCACTAGGCAATGGGCTAGACAAGGGTTTGTCTGGCTTACAGGTCCTATAATTTGGCTTCTTTTCTACCCTTAATAAACAGATTCTTAAATTAATGAAAGACGTGAAAACCAGTGTCAGAATTTGTTTTTACAGAGTTGAAAAGCAATTCCTCTCGTTTATTTTAAATGCATCCAAGGCTACATTTGGGAAGAACTTCCATAATTGGCATCTGTTAATCATTTCAGAATTAAATATGACAGTGAAGGCAGAGAGGGAGATTTTCAGGGGAAATTAATTTTGTTTGGATTCCTTGGCAAGGGGATGATTAGGAAGAGAAGCTTAGCTGGAACAATGATTAAAAGCAACATTTCTTATTAAAGGGCCTTAACAGACAGTAGGGAAATATTCAAAAAGATAGAGATTTAAGATTTAAAGAAAGTCAAACAGTTTTTAAAAATTGTGATAGGAGGAAGTTTCCCATAATTTGACTGCATATTGAAAATATGGACATGTTTTCCTCTTGGCACAAAAATTCAGTTACAGTTCTAGCTGTCTGCCTGTTGAATACTTGGCCTTTCCAAGGCAATCCATTATGAGTAACGTGCAAGCAATGGCAAATGGTAACTATCATTACCAGGTGGTTATTTGCAATGCAAATTCTAAACCCTAACTCATAGCTGATTGGCTCTGACATTTGCCAAACAGCTGGGTTTTGAACCCTAAGTCCATAGGATCCTCAACACTATAATTCCACAAAAATTTCTCTAAACATATTATTTTTACCCAGTGTCATTTATCATGATTATCCACAGCACCTAGCAGCCCAATGTGGTGCGAGAGGAAAAAGTAAAACTAAATGGAAGTCCGCTCCTTCCTTGGAAGAAAATTTTTAAATACATTAATTACATGCAAAATTATTTAGAATGTGCATTAATATAGTCAGCATTTAAAATTTTAATTTTTCTTCCATTTGTCATATAAACATTCCACAATTACTTTTGGTCTGGTTTGGCCCTGCAAGCCTACTAAAATTACCCTCCAACATTATCCACAATCCACTGATCATATCTCCCCTTTCCCCATTAGCCTTCATCCTTTTTGATCTCTGTTTATACTGCTATTGACCCTGACTTTTTTCTTGAATTGGTTTCCTCTTTAGCTTTTATTTTACTAAATTATCCTAATATCCAAAATTGTGACTACAATAGCTCCCTACTGCAACATTCTCCCCATTGTCTCTTAGGAATTCTGCCCTAGAATATGCTGTCAATGCTCTTACCTAAACTAATTTATTCAGCACCCCCAATCCATCCCTGAGGTTTTCAGTGCAGCTTGCCCAAGTGAATAACAAATACTTAGCTTCACCCCTTCGCCTCTTTCCAGCGCCAAGTTACATCTCTCTTCAACTTTAATTCAATTTGGATCGAAATAAAGTACTTTCTCCAAGCCTATCCAATATCTCCACATTGCCCCTCTTCTGTCCTGGCAATATAAGTTCAATTAAGCCAGAATTCATTTATTTGTCAATTAGCCTATTCTATTTTTAAATTCCTGTCCACACTCTATGACCTGCCAAAACCTTCTCCCACTTTCCTATACTGTTCACTGTGCCTCAACAGTCCTCCACTCTGTCTTGGTTGTTCAAAAATTTTACCAGTCCCCTTGCATGACATTATACCCCCATGCTCTGGGTAGACTCAATTGTTCCTTTCTTATGCAATCTGTTGCATATTTCTAACTCTTTGTCACAACCACCAACAATTTTAACTGTCATAGTGATTTGTGAATATGCACGCACACATGTATTAAATATCGTTAAATATATATATTTATGTAAGATCATAAATTTCCCAAAAGTTGTGTTTACAGTGTAATATGTATATACTCTGCATATTATGAATGCATTGGAACAGGAAGACATTGTCAAGGTAAAAACTGGGTCTATGAGAGGACAATAGTGGAGATGGAAAGAAGGATGACTCAGGAGATACAATTGCAGGCCAGTGAATGCATAGAGTTTTTAGTGCTAAGGTCCTATCAGGTTAGAACAGACCGTCATATTCTATATTAAGAAATTTACACAGCGTCGTATTTTCATCACCAGATGATACTTGAGTTTAAGTAGTAAATAAGGCAATGTACACAAGGCTACGTCTTACTAGGAATCACCAGTGAAACTGGGGAATCTCATCTTTTTTGAAACCAATTCTGAAGCTGTAATTGATGTGACTGTAGAACCCAGGATTATGAATTTCGGATCTGCTGCTATTCAGACCAACATGTTCGTATTGCCACAGTGCCATCGTGTTGTCTCTGTGGGGATGTTTTTTTGCTAAGTGGAAATTAATACCTATGGACTTGAAATAGGATTCACCCTAAGACATCCTGGATTGTGTTTTGCTTATTTGCTTTGAAATAAAATTATGTACAGCAGCTACTGCTGAAAGTATTCAGGGCATAGTAGTTGTTACTCTATTATTAAGAGATTACTTTGCCAGTAACACGGATTTTTAAATCTCTTAATTATTTAATTAACTACTTACACTTTACCAGAATTATGTTTTCCCACAAGGCTGGGAGTGTAGGTGTTAGGGAGGAGGCCACTTTTTTTCACCCTTGTACCAGCACTGAGCACAGAACCAGAAAGTGTGGCAAGGAGGAGTTGCAGAAAGTATCCTTGAATAAATACTGTAAGTAGTTTAATAAATAATGTGATAAAGAGATAGTATTAACGGTAAATGATCATTTGAGTACTGATACATCATTAAAATTAAAAATGATTCCTATATTAATTTCCCCACCAATCACTTATTTTTCTCAATTTTTCTTATTAATGTTATTCTAGAAGTGAAATCAACTCTCCTCACCAAGACAGCAACTCAAGTTCTCTATATGGCTCTCATACATTGATTTCCAGGTGGTATTCAGCCAGTTAATTTATAGTGTCTCAATTCCTTTTTTAAAAATTGACTATATTAGTTTTTCCAAATTTCATGGAAATTCCAATTAGTATGTGGTGAATATGTTAGCAATGAGGTGTGTTTCATGTAATAGGCAATTAGCATTCCAGCCGGCTAGTGGATGCTACTGTAGGACAATTTGGCTTTTCAGAGGCATTGGCGATGAGTGGAGAGGCTTCAAATAAGAAGCGTATTCGATCAGGTGACCTAAACAATTAAAGCAATGGTTATAATTAGTGTAAAGTCCTCTGTTCCACCTGCTGTCTGTGAGGACAATGGTCTTGCAGTTCTCATGGGCATGGAGGGAGCTTCCTTTTCAGTGAAACATTTTTCCTGCAATATCTTTGTAAGTGAAGGAGCATTGCTATGTCCTTTGGGAATTTTGGGGGGGACATAGAAGAACTGGTATGTAGGCAAGAGGTGCAGGGGTTTGGTTGTGGGAGAATACCTCAGAGACAAATGGAGAGCAGAACAGGCAGATGTACTGAAATACACTGCTGAGGGGAGCAGCGGGCGAGGCAGGAGAGGTCTGCTGTGCCCTGTGGGTCACTACCTGGCTGGGGATGAACTCAGGCTGTAGTGGTGACAGCACTGAGACTCAACCAACCCAAGGCCATCAGGGAAATTATGTTTTAATGTTATCAACAATTGATCACTAGGGTGAGCTGTTATAGGAAATTATGTTGCCTGAGAAAATCCCACAGAAATACCAGTCACTTGATCTTCATTGCTTTGCATCTACCGTCATTTTAAATAAGTCTGCCTTTCTAAACAAGACCTTTGCATCTGGATATCCATTCATTTTATGGTACGATGGTACAATTTGATTATCATCAACATAGAATATTCTGGCATACACCACACCTCTTTTCTGTTCTGTTTCTCCTCTTATTTTCTTAAAAATTCCCTTTCACTTTTTCCAGTTTGTGATATTAAAACACAACTTCAATACAGGAAAGAACTAAAAATATTTGAAATTGCTGAAATAGTAACCTTTAAAAATGCACATATTGTAAAGTGAGCAAACCTAATCGGAACTCAGCTCTTCCTTACTCATTATTTTCTAATCACTGATTTTAGCATTCTAAGATAAAATTATTTCCAGTTGTCCCATCAATCAGTTCCATTCCAAATGAGATGCAAAAGACAGCTGAACCAGGGACCAAGACAGGAGGTATCTCCAGTGAAAAGCATTTGCTTTCTTCCAGAGATTTCCACCCTTTCTTCAGATACATTTTAATGTCAATGGGATTTTTGAAAAGGAATGTTTGAAAAATGCAGCAATGGTAATAGGTTAACAGAACTAGAAGAAGCAAAAAACATTATAATTTGTGAACAAAATACAATTCACAAATTAGAATTTGAACTGCCAGTGTCTCTGCTGCTTATTATCTAACATCTATAAGATAAATGATGCTGACCTCATATGTTTTAACAAAAGAACTAACACATTCAGTATTTTGGATTTTTAAAAAATTATATAAATGTCTTCGGGTCATACCGAAAGTGATGCTTAGTTTTATTAAGTAATTAGTGTTCTTTTAAATAAACATCATTTTTAAAATCCAGTTATCAACAACGACTGCAATTTCACTTCAAGTACAATTAAATTCATCATTCTCTAGAGAGTGATATCATCCAACATAATCTTTGTCTACTTCATGTCCACTGGCATTTACACACACACAAACACACACACCCTTTAAAAAATCAACTTCAGAAGCAATATGAAATAGAATTGTGTATTCATCTTGAAAATAATGCAAGACTTCTTAGCTTGCCATGGGCTTTTTTTATATACAAAAGATACAATACCTCAAGATAGACATACAGTCAAAATGATTCGCAGATGTTGACAGTTACACTTTTATAAATGAATATAAATCTCAGCAGATAAATGTCACACTGAATCTGTATCTTGTAGAGAGCCAGGCTACCCAGAGATGATTTACACTGCCAGGTATGATATTTTTTTGGTGGAAAAAGTCAGTTGCATTCAGTGAAAACCAGAAGAGTTATTCTGATCATGGTTGCCAAGGAAGATTGAGAAAATATTTTGCCTTCTTTTTGTAATCATCCTCCATTAATCTGTTTACCTTCAGATAGGATTGCTAAAGCTACAGCACTCATTAATGGAAAGCACTCCATAGATTTCCCCCACTGCAAAGGCAACCTGTTTATTGCATTTTGATCAGCTCCGAGTTAAGTTTGAATAGTGGCAGTGTTACATCCCCAAAGAAAAATGGCGATTTATTAAATTTGTGAACTAATATATTCTTTAGTTATTTTAATTAGTCTGCTGTTCTTCAAGGTGGCTCTCTTATCCTCTGCCTGTCTCCTAGCAGCATCGTGTCCAATTAAATTATCTTTTTTCCCTTGTATTTCAAAACAGTGGCAGAGGAAATTTTTTTTAACATTTTATATTGCGAGAAATTCCAAGTAAATTATAATATTTGCTTGGTGTACTGTGTTTAGCTGACTTTATGTGGCATAGTTTTTACTATTTTCATTACACATGAATGGAAATATATAAGGATGCACAGACACTCATAAGCATACATATGCACATCTACATACATGCAGAGACACACACATCCCCTGGTGTACACACGCACGACACCCACAAATACACACACACGCACATAGGCACTGTGCTTCTGACTATATATAATAAGTGTTCATTACCAATCCTTAAATGAAATGAGGAAGCTTGATTTATTTTTTAGGGATTCATTTATTTCTGCATACAAGAACTGGGGTACAGGCCAGAGGTGCAGTGGGGGTGGGGAGAGGATTCACCAGAGACAGAGTGGGGAGCAGAACAAGCAGATCTACCGAATACACTGCTGAGGGGAGCAGCGGGCCAGGCAGGAGAGGTCTGCCACGCCATGTGGGTCCCCTCCCTGGCCGGTGGCAGGGATTGAACTCATGCTGCAGTGGTTGCAGTTTGCTTCATAGTGCGTTGCTTAACCCATTGTGCCACCAGGGAGGCACAGGAAACTTGATTTTTATAACCGAAAAATAAATCTTATTTTTACCCATACTTCACTGGATGGGGTGAACTAAGTCCTGTGAGCTAACACACATCTCCCATGGATTTACACAGGCATTTAAATTTATATCAAAAGGAACTTCTCCCACAAGCAGGATGTACTTAACTGTCTTTCCTTCACAATGGAGCGAATGCACAGGTTTTTATTGGAAGCAAAGTATAATATGTTCTCTCTGAAATGCATAGACATAGCCGAGACGGTGAATTAGGAGAGTAAATGGCTAGATGAAGCATTCTAGTTCTCTCGGTAGGTATTTAGCATAGGCTCTTCGGGGTACACGTTGCCACAAAAGACTGCAGGGGTCCAGTGAAACTGAATGGCTCTTGGTGAGAGCACAGGCATTCTCAGATCCAGGCAGTTGTCTGTGGGGGCTCTGCTGGTTCTGCTTGTGCTGAATGACTCTGTGCTGCAAAGTCAGCCTCGCTGTGAGCAGAGGGAGCGGAGAGGGGCAGGTGCCAGGCTTCTTCTCTTCCACTGTCCACTTTGCGAAGCCTCTTTGTTCTTCCTATGCTCAGTCAAGGGGCAGCGTGGGGACGGCTCGCCTGGCTGTGGGCACGGACGGAGGGAGGCTGGACCGGGCCGGTGCTCCACGCGCCCAGGGCCTGGGACCCTGATCAGACATCACCCCCACCACAGCCACACCACCAAGAAGCAGGCCAAGGATACCGTAGCTACCCCTGCTCATTCTGCCTCGTCCGGCTTCTCTGCACCCGAGAACACTGCATCCCACCGTCTTTGCTGAAGCAAGTAACGGGAAGCCCTACAGAGCTGGTCGCACCCCGTGGGCCCACTCCAGAGGGAATCTGACAGCACCTGGGCACATTTCGGTGCCCACCTGACAGTGCGTGCTGCAGGTCCCCAGGGGACAGAGCCAGGGCGCGGTTCACCCGCCTGCAAGCACAGGAAGACCCCCACAAATAAGAACCACCTGGTCCAGCACGTCGGCCGCCCTGGAGTGTGAGGTGGAGAGATTTGGATGGAAACATAGATTGTTAAGGAGGTGCCGCAGCCGGCGGTGGTGAGGAAGCAAGAGGAGGAGGAGAGAACAGCCAGAGGCGGTGGGGCGGGAGTGGGACGTGATGCGCGCTGATTTATGCCTCGCACCTGTGTCACCTTAGGACGCCTTGCCGGGGCAACCTCTAACTGCAGATCCTAAGGCGCCTTCTACACCCACAGATAAAGTCTTAATTAAAATAGCAAAGCACCTCTGCACCGCGTTGCTTGAGTAGCGGCCTTGGAAGGTACGTCCTGCAACAGAACTGTCACCTTGGTGATGAAGTGTCACCGCCAGTGCATTAGACGGCACCTCCCTTCAGATGTTGCACTCGAGACTGATACTCAGCTAAGCTCTTGTGTGTGCACACGCGTGTGTGCAGGTGCTGGTGTCTCAGAACTCATTGACTACTCGCTATTAGGTGCACTGTGTGGTTGGTACATCTAGTGGCTAAAGGAAACATTTCATTGATAGTACCTAATGGACTTTCTTTTCTTTCGCTTTTAATCTGCCCTAAGAAGTCAGTATCTTAAATAGGTATATTTAAATTTTATATAAGTAAATTTAAAATAGGTAGCAATAGCCTGCAAAAAACAAACTCATACCTTCAAGTGGAACACAAAATTAACTTGGGAAGTTTAACAAAACACAGTAGGTTACTGATCTATTTAGAGAGCTCTATTAGAATACACTCCTCTAATTACTATTGCAACATCTGGTTTAGGGCTAATATGAAGTCTCAGCACTATTTACTTTTTTGATATAGAAGAGAAGTCATATTCTTTAATTTAATTTATATAGAATACATTATTTAGAATTGAAATTGAAATGTACGGTGGCATTTCCAATATCCTGGCACCAGTAGAACCATAAAATTCTAATTTTAGAAATTATACTCACGTATTCATTCCATTGGTAAGGCAAAGGCTATGATTTTGTTATAATTCCAAAATTAGTGAATTATTTATATTTAAGACATTTAAATTTGTAGTTATCTCTTGCAAAGAGTGTTTCATGGATAAGAAAGTGTAAATGTAAATTAGACTTAAATATAAACCTGGATATATTATTTTCCAGTAGAAAATAGTGAAATGTTTAAACATAATGCATTTTATGTTTTGTCTCATGTATATTTCCATACTTAAGGATTTTCATTTTTGTTGTTTAATTGTTTTAATTAGTAATTTAAAAAAATCTGAAATAGAATTTTGCTACAGTAGAAAAATAATATTTACTTTTTGGTTTGGCTTTCTAATTATTATCTCTGAATAACTGAATAAATCAATGCAAACTGAACCATAAAACAGAAGATTCTGAGAGTGTTATTTAATAATATTATACACAATACAATACTAACACTCAAAAATTCATATCAATACATATATTAAACAATTGTATACAAACTTATTTTTAGTACTTGAAATATGATTCCTGAAACTGCTTTATTACACTTGGTATCTTGAAGTAATTATGTATTCATAGAATATTTCTAATATTATTCCAAAATACACTACATTGAATCAGTCTATAATTCTTCCTGGGGTTACCACAATTGAACTTTTGTATATTTAGTAAGTAAATAGGAAATGGGAGTGGAGAGGATGGGTGATTTATTTAATGTAATTATTATACTATTTGTGTGTGTGTGTGGGTGTGTGTGTGGGTGCACAGATGTGTGTGTGTTACAAACAATTTTAAATGTGGAAGGTGACTGGTGAGACAGTTGGTCTGCTTGAAATTCTCTTTCTTCTGTGTCTGCCTTGATAGTTGTCTCTCTTTTCTCTCTTCTCAGAGACAGCACGAATGTGAGTAAGAGAATGAGCATAATTCTTTGCTCTGTGACATGGGTGAGTCTTGCTTGGTTTATTTTCCAATGCTTGGTTCACTTTCACATAATGTTCTCCTTAAATCATAGAAGCTGGATATAATGCTATAAAATTATTTTTACAAACCTCTAATAAACCACTTAAAAGCAAATTGTTACCATGAGTCTCGAATACTAAAGGTTTATTGTAACTTTTGAACCATATCAATAGGAAGCTCAGTCAAGTGAGGTACTTTTCAGAGGTCAGATTGGAGGATGATGATAGCTTGACTTTGTTTGACCCTTTTGCTTCTTTCTCTATATTCCATATAAAAGAGACACCATACTGTGTGTTTTTCTTTGAGTTTATTTTGCTTGGCATAATTCTTTCCACCTCCATCTAGGTTGCCACAATGGCATGAGTTTATCTTTTTGATCACAGAATAGTATTCCATTGTGTGTAGACACCACATCTTCTGGATGCACTCAACTCTTTTCTATACCATCCTCTTAAAAGTGTTCCTGAATTTTTAATTCATGAATTCAGAGCGCCAAATTATTTCTTTAGCTAAAATGACATTAAACAAAACATTCAGTGTTTCCAACCAAACAAAGTCTTGTCTCTGATATCAGCAGAGGAGACCAGTAGTAGTGATTAACTCCTAAAGTCACCTAAAAGTGTAGGCACATCTTTGTGCAGATAAGAAGAAAGGCGTTGATTTCTAGAAATGATAACAAAAATGTGCTTGAGTTCTGAGATTATGATACATCCATAAAAATCAGATTCAATCAAATACTTGCTAAATAAAGTGATTCAGAGGAGTTAGAAAAAAAGACGGTGATTTATAGTTTGAAAACCAATCTAGTACTGTATCTAGAGTATTGTTATAGACATTTCATTCAGTAGAAATTAAAGGAAAAAAATAAATATATAAAGTTATCTAGAAGATAGTCTCTTTCGCGTTCCTACCTGAACTTTGTGTGGGTAAAATGCTAAATTAGGGAGTAGACATGAACATACAATAACACAGGAAGTACATGGATGCCCAGTTCTGAATTGGATTTAAAGGTCAATAATTTTGTTCAATGTTTAGTATTCAAAGCATAAAATATCACTTGGGGCAACTTTTTTGGACACAGTTTGGCTACAATTCAAAATTGTCAGAAAGCAGAGCCAATTGCATTTTCTAGTGCTTTCTACAGTAAATTTCACCAAACTTCTGTACAATTGTTTTTTTTTTTTTTTATTTAATTTACTTGCTTTGTTTCCCAAGTTGATGCAAGTTTCAATTTAGGGTAAAACAGAAAATATATACATTGGACCAATTATTACACTGGATGGAAATGTAAATTTGCCTCTTGTGGGCAGTATTAAGACATCATTCACCGTAAACGGATTATCTTTGGTTCTTTATCTCTGCTGGGTAGAACGAGCATTTAATGACATCTAGACCTTAAACCATGAATATGGGAAGGGCAGTATCAACCCCCAGAAAGAGCATTTACCTTTGTTATGTCCTTCCCTGCAATTCTTATTTATTTTTAATTTGTTGACAAACAAAAGTAGACCAGACAGAATAGATTATTGTCTAGGAAGATGATCAAACAGGATTAATACCATGACCAATTGATTTACCCCAACAAATTAACTAAGATAACAGTAGAAAGAACATTCATTAGTTTAAAAATAATAGTAATAGGTATTAGTTGGTACACAGAGAACATTTGCATTATAACTTGAAATTATTAACTAGTTGGGGTTCCTGGGTATATGGTCCAAAAGTTAGGACTAATAGTTCATATGTTTATTTCTCTGAACATGCTTTGCAGTTTCACCCAGTTAAATTGCCTTTATACAATGGACTGGTGAAGGATAGTATTAGACTTTGGGTGAGGAGATTAATGTCAACATACACATGTTGATTCTTAATATACACTTTAAACTTATATACTATTAAAATGCAATGCTACTTGAATTTAAAATAATAGCTAAATTAAATTGAAAGACATTAAATTTTGTTTAATTCATTTTTACTTAAATTTTGAAAAGATGATTTAGTTTTCCAATGTTTACTTCAATGAAAATTTTGTTCTCCTTTATGTAAGCACTGTTATAAAAAAAGGGCTGGGATGTAAGCATGGAGACTTAAGATGCTTTTCCTACTATTAAAGTTGTTTTATGTGAAATTTGATGATGTGGGAGTTTGTGACTTTCTCATTTACATGGCATCATAAAAGTGACCAGTATTTCAAAAAACAAAAATAAATTAAAAATAAAACTATGTCTTTGAGAGAGAAACTTCTTACTGAAACCACACACACACACACACACACAGGTTGACTATTTGGTAATACGTTTCCATTCTTCTGTCTCATATTAACCAAATTTTAGACCTGGGCTTGGCAGCTGCCCTACTGCCTCACCACCTGTTTTTAAAGTAAATTTGACTGGATGATAGCCTTCCCCACTGATTTGCATACTGATTATGTCTGGCTTTGTGCTATTCTGGCTGAGTTGAAAAGTAGCTAGAAGACAGTAGCTCCTCAAAACTGAAGACATTTAGTAGATACTGCAATAAAGTAAAAGTAGCCGAACCTGGCAAAGGTCTTCTACCCTTCTTCCCTTCAAGCACAAACACAGCCCCTCCTATTTTTTTTTTCTCTTTGCTTTTAAACCAAATACTAAAGTAAAGGAATTAAAAGTCAGAAGAGATGGACTCATAGAAAATGATGGCCAGACTTTTGTTGAGAAGAGGTGGTTTGCAATGTTCCCATTGAGAAAAGAGAGAATTATATATACTTATAGATAGATAGATAGATAGATAGATAGATAGATAGATAGATAGATAGATAGATAGATCACGCAAAATTTCCACCTTTCCTCTGCTATTTCTTATTATCTTTGTAGACTTTTCTCCTAAATTTCTTTACAATAAGGAGTTCCAGAGTGTACCCTTGCAAATGCTGATGAGACTCACATTTATTTGAAAAAGGGTAAAAGCTTTCAAACGATGGGTGAAAAGGACACGACAAGTTAATTTTTGGATTCATTGAAGATTGTACTTACCAGATTGATAATTAAGAGCTTTAAAATGAATTGAACTCTGCAAATCTGAACCTTGGCTTGTATTAAAATAAGCCTTTTTTGTTATATTTCTCATAGTGGCTTCTGCTCTATGTGAAAGATAAGACACTGTGGACAATGGAGAACCTGGCTGGTTAGGCCAGTGTAGAAGATGGTCATGAGTGAGGAGTTTGTACAAAGAAATGAAGGAGGGGCTACCCATCTGCACAGGCAGGCACACAAAAGGGTCCTTGCAAGTCTAAGGAAGTGGTCAGAAGGAATGGGGACATCTTATCCGAATCTTTAAGAATGGACAGAAGTGGGCACTTATCTCAGAATATGTAGATTTCCTTGAAGTTAGTAGCTTTGGGGGGAATAAAATATTGGGCATGGGGATTTTCTAACCATTGCTGCTTTTCTCACCATCGGACTTGGAGATAGCCTCACATTAGTTTGCAGACAATATTATGTGACATAACAGAGCAAATACAAAATAAAACATCATGTCTATCAACCATTTTTGACTACAACTCAAATTACATATTTTTAACATCATGAAACTTGATCCCAATGGTTAATATACTATTTTTGATGAGAATTTTATAATGAGGATGATAAATAGCTATTGAATTCCAAATGCATTTTCATATACCATGGCCACAGTCAGTGTTCATAGAACTAGGAATTAATTAATTGATTGATTGCCTTGTTTGAAAGGCTCATAAAAGTAAACTGGGGAATAGACAAATTGCTCTTAGAATTTTCCAATGATATTGTTAACTGAGATTTCCCAGAACCCGGTAGGAGGCAAGGTGCATTTGTTTGGCATCTAGGAACTGCAATTCAGCATACACAGATTCAGGATGAAGTCTAACATGTGCCCTGGGGAGGGAAAATAATCAGAGTTCTTTAATGGAAAGAGAAGCAGATGAGGCAAATGGTTAAAAAAATAGTTAATTATTGTTAAGAAGCTTCTATTCCTGCTGGCTATGCGTAACTGGTTACTGATTTTCTCCTTTGAAGAAAGGTTCATTATCTTTAGTGCTGTGATTAAGATGACTTCTCAGACAATTGTTGGAGGGCTTCTTAAAATAATTGATAGGTGGCCTGGTCCACAGGTCTTTGGTTCAGTTCAAAGGAGACTGATTACGACATCTCTCTGTCATGGCCATCCTGCTCCATTTGAAGATTGTCTCTACTATACCCAACTCTCACATTATAAAATAGTTTTGTATTTCAAAGTCTAAAATTTTTGCAATATGTAAAATATTTCTAATATTTAATGGATACCATTCAACAAGGGGAATCATGGAACTAAGTCTAATAATGACTCAAACAATACCTTCATTGGTCTCTCCATAAATGAGCGCATTTAGGAAGATAATCTTGTTTCAAAATAGGTATAATTACACCAATGTTTGCTAGCAATGGGATTTTGCTTATTTATGTATTTTAATTGAGGTAATATTGGGATTTTGTTATAATGAAAGGTGAAGTATATGTCTCTTCTTGTTTTTTTTTAAGATTTACTTTACTTATGCATACAAGAACTGGGGTATAGGCCAGAGGTGCAGGGAGTGAGAGGATTCACCAGAGACAGAGAGGGGAATAAGCAGATCGACTGAAACACACTGCTGAGTGGAGCAGCGGGCACGGTAGGAGAGGTCTGCTGTGCCATGTGGGTCACCCCTCTGGCTGGAGGCAGGGATCGAACTCGTGCTGCAGTGGCTGTGGTTTGCTTTATCCAGTGCACCACTGGGGAGGCACCATATTTCTCTTCTTGAACCAATGTCTTGCTTTATCAACAGAATATGGTCCAAGGGACTCTGGAAATTCTGGTCTCTGGGTTGAGACTTCTCCCTCCTCTCTGTCCTTGAGATCATGGTGGAAGGAAACTGGGCAGTCCTTTGTAGGATAAGAGGCTCTGTGAAAGGGAACCCAAGGCCACCATGAAACTGTCTACACCAGCTGCCAGATGTGGGAGAGAGGCTCACAGAGCTTCAACCCTGTTACAAGACAGTGGCAAGTCAGGTCAGCATCTCAGAACCACATCACAACTTGCTGAATGTTGAGAAAGTTACAAATCATTGTGATTTTGAGTATCTGCTATCCAAATTGGAGTGTATTTCTGTGTAACTATGGTTACCTGAAGCACCTAAACCTAGCAGATTTACTTTAGCTGAAATTGATCTATTTGAAAACAATCATTTTAGAAAGTTATTAAATATCATGTATTGATATTTGACTAACTGTAACTAGTTGGCTTGCCATAATTTTGTACTTTCAAGAACATTATTCATGGCATAGACATCAGCTTTTGGGAAAATACATAAATATATTAAATATACATGTATGTGCATACATCTGCTGTGTATACGTATCACACATTTTTTAAAATTCTGCACTATAATACAGTTATATGCAGGAAAAGCGACCCTTTCGTTTGTATATTTTTCAAAGCTACAGAAAATAGTTACATCTGAAATGCTTTAGGTCTTCGTTTTTGATAAATATCGAACTTCTTTAAAATCAAGAGTTTGTTCTCACCTGCAGCTCTCTGCCCAGGGCCTGTGTTGGCTGGGCACCAGGGCAGTGCATCAGACACACCTGAGTGATTTCCAGGGCCTTCATCTAAGGCCATCATTTAGTCAAAGACATTTTTGTAGTTTATTAAATTGGCTTTTTGACCAGCTTAGAGCCAATGAGCCACAGTGCTAGATAATTGCCAAGGCAACCTGAGAAAATTCATTATTTCGTCCAAAGCCAGTTGAGGAAAATACCTTTAGTTAAAACTTCCAGCCACTCTTGGGTGCCACTGGGTTGTGACCCGAACTGACTTTAAGTGAAATGTGAAATGTGCTTGACATCTTGAGTCTGTTCTGTGTGGCAGGTGAAACGCCTCCTCTGAGTGAGAACCCCCTCAAGAACCGGAGGACACTCTCGTCTCACTTCCCACCCTCCTCCTCCAAGCGTGGGGGAACCCACAGATGGCGGCGAAGTATCTGAAGTTTAACAATCTCACTGAGCTGTTTCTCCTGGGTGGCCTGCGTGCAACTGAAAAATATTTGTCATTCTTGTTTTCATTTTTCTTTTCTTGATAATGAATTTAGAGCTGTTTAGTTTAAAATGAAGTAAATCAGTCCCTTAAGTTAAATTTCTAAATAAGACACTCTTAGAGACACATTCAATGTTTGGCTTGTAACTTTTTGTGAAATTTTAACAAATGCCTATGTTTGGGAAATGTAAATCTATTTGAATGACAAATTTTAATTTCCCAGATATGTTTTGGTGTATTTTCTTTCTCACAGAAGTGTGTATTTATCTTTTCTTCCTTATATATATTTAGTTCTGGGTACAGGAAATCAACTGCCTTATGACTGAGTCACAACAAATCTCATTTGCTGTGACCATCATTTAGGTCTTTCCTTATCATCTATCCAAGAAGACCTTAACCGGAAAATAACTATATTCATAGGTTGTAAAAATGTTTTTTTTTTTAATAAAAAGGAAAATGCAGCAGAAGTCACCATTTATGTGTTTACCATGTTTAACATATTACTTAGATATCATTGACCACTTGAATAGATATAAATTATCTGACCTAAATTTGAACATTTTATCTGAATTTTATCTTGTAGTCACTGAAAGTTAAAAATATATCATTATTAAACCACTATTTTCCTATGCTACATTTTAAGAGGGTTATGATTAATTACCAATAATGTGTCTCAGAATTTGGTAGCAAAAACAAGCTCAATCTACAAACTCAATAAATAATTGATAAAAAAATTATGCATGCCTGTGAACAAATGCTCAGTCTCAAATCAATGGTTTTGGTGACATAAATTAGCAGAAGTTCCCAAAATAATATGCCAGAACCCTTGGACTGTTAATAACAATCAAAACAGGTCCCAACTGTATTATTATGGGGAAAGAAGAAAAGCAGATTCTAAAAAGTTACAAGTTTGACATTATAACGGCCTACAGAAATTGTCAAGCTGTCCCTATGAGACAAAAAATATAATTAAAACAGAATTAAGATAGAAAACAATCAAGAAATTTTGGTACTGCTGTCTTGTGCAAAGATTTAAAATCAAATGAAAATGAAAACATCTTTGATAAATTTTGGTTCACAAATATATGTGCTAAAGAAAGATATTAAAATGGAGGCAAAATACATTAACTATGAAGATATATGGACTGAAGTACATTTTATATTTTAAGAAAATCAAAGAAAGAAAGAAAGAAGCAAGCCTTTGGAAGGTGTGCTATCTTCTTCAATGCACCGAGCAGGCAGGTTCTGATTGGAGTATGGGCGTCCAGCTTCTCAACTGGCAAAGCCACGATGGTGCTGACTCTTCATTTAAGGAGCTCAAAGAGGTATCCATTCTAATCCAGTCCTCATGATATGCTGTAAGAAATTTCAGTTTAAAGCACTCTCAGCCGTGATTTTTGTTTCTTCCTTTAGAGACTTGCTTGTCAACACAATTTATATGCTTCTAATGAACACCAGCCAATGTCTAGAATAGAAAGAATCACAGGGGACTGAGGTGATGGTGCACTGGTGATATGGTGATGGGGAATACATGAGGATTACATTTGACCTCAAATATATATAAATTAAAGGGAAAAATGTCAAAAAAAAAACTGGATATAATTGTGTCAAACTTTACAAGAAAATTTTAAAAATATGATATATTCATAAAAAAAAAAAAAAGAATCGGTAGATTTTGGTTGCTGGGTCACCTTCTTTTTCATGCCTGAGTGAGACAGTTCACATTCCATCCCCTTTTGGAGAAGTCAGTCCTACTTGAAACAGTGACTCAATGGGTCTTCAGCAGGAGGATCAAAATCTGTAGGAGAGACCTCGCTCTCACACGCATGCAGGTGTCTGTACATGTGTGAATACACAAAATGCATGAATTTACTCTATAGCATTTTGTTCATAATATGCAAATAACATCGTGTACAATATATAATATGCATTATGCATATATCATCTTTGAAACCTTTATTACTTTCATTTACTAAAAGATCTCATAGTTCATTATTTATAGCTATCTACTCTGAGAATTTAGGTTGGCCAAGCATGATTAGAATTTATCAAATCAGTAAGATATTGCTATGTGCAAAAAAATTAAACTTCTTAGAGTTTGTATGTTTAACTTATGTGTTATATATGCCTATGTATATATACAATGTATTTTAAATTAAATGCACATATTCTAAATACAGAGAAAAACTATTTAAATTACAAATAGAATACAATACCTACTTTTCTATGCTGCTAATGGCTAAATTCTTTTTAAAAAATATATTTGTTTTTGTTTATTTATGCATGCAGGAACTGTGGTGTAGGTCAGAGGTGCCAGAGTGGGGAGGAGGGTCAGAGGAGTTACCAGAGACAGAGCGAGGAGCAGAACAGCATTTCTACTGAAATACACTGCTAAGGGGAGCAGCAGGTGAGACAGGAGAGTTCTGTTGTGCCATGTGGGTCACCTCCCTGGCCTGGGCTCTAACTGGGGCTGCAGTGGCTGGGCTGCAGTGGCTGGCCATGGCTTGATAATGCTGACACTTAACCCCTTGTGCCACCAGGGAGGCCCTAGTGGCTAAATTCTTAAAGGTTAAAAATAGAACTAAATTAAAATAAAAATCTCTGATATCTTTCAATGATTTAGCCAAGATCCATAAGCTTCCAATCACCCTGATGCAATGTATATTTTTAGCTTTAAATAAAATGTATGTAATTTAATCTTACACAAATTGTTTAGAATATGAGCATAGTCATAGTCTTTTAACTTTCAATTCATTAAAAAAAAATAGATGGATTTTGGACTCTCAGAGACTGTAGATTCTGCCTGAAAAGAAAGTATTCCACTAATATGGAAAATTCATTTGACCCATAAGTTAGTTGTTTGTAGGGTTGATGGGGCAGATGCTCTTTTGAGAGAAGTTTCTCCTTAATCAAATTTAATGTCAGTTAGGTCAAGCTTGTTTAAATTTTAAGTTACATTGTATATCCCTCAGGGTTCACTGCTCCTTTTCTTATAATGCTGTATATGTTTGATAATTCAAATTAGCAGCCTAGAATATGCTTTCATTTCTGTGCTGATATGCAAATTAGTTAAGACTTCATTTGAAAACCTTTTGTGTGCATCTTAATTCTTTTGTCTTTCCAGGCATTCATGAAGGATGGCCAAAATATGGTTTCTGTTGCAAAAAAAAAACCGTGCCATGTTTCAAGTATAAAAAGTTGTTTCTACTTCTATTGTTTTTCCTGGCTATGCTATTAAAAAATATCTTAGTTCTTAAAGCACATGCCACAGAGCAAGAGGACCTAATTAGGCAGAAGTTAGACTATTGGCGGGTGGCTTCGGATGGCGTGTTTTAAACAATTTTCTTAATCCCATACATTTTTCCATTACTTCCTATTTTAATCTTATCTCTTCTTGAACAGAAACCATGAAAGGTTTTGTCTCTTTTTAACTGTTTCCTCAGCTACCCAGGAAGAGTCAATAATTAACTGCACTCAACTCATGGTGGGGCATTCTAAAGCTGCTCCCTTGGTTCTAAGATGTAGCCAGGGTTGAGAATGATTGGTAATGTAGCAGGTTACCTTGATATCTCAACCCATCTTGGAGTCCGCCTTTTATGAGAAGGAACTGAAGAGGCCCTTTTTAAAAGATCCATGTATGACCCATGTCCTGATTCTAAAGTATGAGAAGCAAAAGAATTGTGGAAAGAATAAAAATACTTGAGAGGTTGCGAACATTCAGAAGCACTGGGAGAGCATACACAAGTAAGTCAGGGAAACACAGATTCACAGGAGTAAAACAAGCAGAAGTTCAGTAACAGGGACATTGCCTGTACATCCGGGAAATATGTAGAAGAACCGCATAAATCCTCAAAATGGACCAAGCCACCATCTTCAGCTAAAGATGAATGAAGATATTAGGAGAAGGATGAGTTAGTTATTGAATGTTTTTAAGAAAAACAGTAACCAAGGGTAAAGTTGTTATATAGCTCTGTGTTGAGGTAGATGGCAGACTCTTCAGAGAGAAGTGAGCCAGGTAAAGGGTAGAGTTATGTCTGTGCCTTCTCCACTGGTAAGACAGTCTAAAGATGTAGTTGTCCTTTACTACCTAAAATGAGAGGGAGACACCATTACAAGTAGAATTTTTCCTGATAAGTATAAATGTTACTTCCAAAATGGTTACTTACACTGTTTTTTAGAGCTTTTCCTTTATCTGCTTTTTCATAAAAGTAACTCCTATGCAAAGAGGCACATTTCAAGATTTTATTCTCCACCCCTTCAAGCTCAGAAGAATTCTGTAATCTGGGGGTTTCTCAATATACATTTCTCAATGTACATTCTTAGAAACAACATAATGAGTCTTTATTGGGGGTAGCATATCCTTGAATTTTCAACATAAGATCGCAACCTTTTCTTCGTGGTCAGGTCTATATTATATTTGTTGACTACGATTGTTACAGGGCAACCTTAATATAAAATGGGTTTGCTTGATTGGGTTTTTACTTGCGCGCTTGAATGGTATTTATAATGCCCCAACTGCAGGTATATACAACAAAGGTTAATAAAGGGTTTTATTTACAAGGGAAGGAGAAATAGCGTAGTGAATAACACAAGGGGAAGAGAGGGATACAGATTTGTAATATTATATTTGTTGACTACGATCAGTTTCCTTTATGAGCATTAGTTTCTGCCTCAGACTCAGAAAAGCATAGATAGAAATGGACTTCTAGCCTCATCAGTGCCTTCCTTCACCTCTGGGTGAAACTACATCATTGCATTCTTCACACTGGAGTTCTCAGTGTTACGTACGATCTGGTATCTCTAACTTTTAAGCTTCATGTATCATCTTTATGATATTATACATATTTTAATCAACACTTTTGGAAAGATTTATGTATTTATGCATACAATAACTGGATATAGGCCAGAGGTGCAGGGGTGAGAAGAGTCACCAGAAACAGTTGGGAGCGAAACAGGTGTATAGACTGAAATGCACAGCTGAGGGAGCAGCAGGCAAGACAGGAGAGGTCTGTTATGCCATGTGGGTTAGCTCCCTGGCTGGGGATCTAACTCCTGCTTTAGTAGCTGTGGATGTTCATACTGTGGTGCTTAACCCCTTGAGCCACCAGTGAGGCCCCTAATCATCATTTTTATTTTTCTGCTACAGAAAATCTCACTCTTCAAAGGTTTATTATATTAAATATTAAATGTATAATTAAATATATTAAATATATTTTTAACATATTAAATAATAAAATGTATGGCATCAACAAGATGGAAATGAGGTTTCTAGAATATAAAACATAATTTACATTTTTTAGAAAGACTTGTTGCTAACCTTTAGCAAAGCATTACCTCTGTCTGACAAAGAAAAATATCACAGTTTTTGTACTAAAGTCATTCCTTCAATTTAACAACTCAATGGCTAAAATAAACATGAATGAGATGGTGATTAAATTTCCAATTAGAGAGCATTCTCTCTGAAATTGGCAAAGAAGGTGGGAGTTGAATGCATTCTATACATCTGAAAAGAGGTGCCAGACTTCTACAAACCCCAAACTGAGGGAACTTGATGAAATATTACATGTGGGTTATCACTTACTCTCCTCTGGTAAGTTGGGGGTAAATGGAAAAGTTTTTCAGTGGCTTCTCATAATCTCTGTGTTCAGGTAGATGGAAGACTCTGAAAATAGAGAGAAATGAGTCAGTCTGTCTTTGCTGCAGTCAGAGTGCTCCAGGGCAACCCCAGTGTGAGACAACGGGGTGGCCTGACTGTGGGTCCTCACCTGCATGCTGAAGAGGGACTTACAATGAAATTCCACCCCAGGTACACACAAAAAGGACAATAAAGGGTTTATTTACCAAAAAAAAGGGGAAACGAAGAAATGAATAACTCAGGGAGAAAGAGAGAGAGGAGAGAGAGAAACTGGTGAATGTGTCCTACAAGTTCCACTGAGCTGGAACCCCAATAGCATGCTGACAGCCAGCAAAAAAACCAAGGACCCCGAGGCCCACTTGTCTGGTTATACCCAAAGTGGCTGCTGGACTCCAATGTCAGCTCCAACAATCCACCCTTTGGTGGTGATGACATTATGGGCTTCGTAGTCCTCCATATCTTGTATCTCTTTGGTCTGGAGTGAGGCTGTTTGTGGAGTTTTTTCAGGACATCCTTTCCCCCAACAAGAGCGTGGAATTTTCTGTGCATTTGCTTTGCAGTAGATATGGATCATCATCAGTTTGCATCTGCCTATTCATTGCTTTTGCAATTCTGATTGTCTTTGTCCCCAGACCTAAAAGTTATACTAAAGAACCACCTCTTTCCTCATACTCAATTCAATTCCACATTGAAATACAACTCCCATCAATGACCTCCGAGTGGAGAATTCTACAGAACTACTTTTTATATACTTGGGGGTGGAGGTGGCATTGGTCCTGGTCTTGCAAAATGTATTTATCTTCTATTCACAGAAGCATAATGCATTGTACTTTTCCCTTCCAAGAAAATGCCTGAGGGTTTTGGGAAATGTGGGCCATTCCTCTACTTCAAAGTGAGTTACCTGCATCTTAATGAAGCAAACAGAGTCCCACCTAATACACCAAACACCCACTACTCCTTTCTTGTAATACAATGGCATTTGCTGTGATGTTCTGCATTTTTGAGTGGAAACAAGGCTGATGACAGTTCTCACAGTAGTTCATTAAAATTAGGAAATTGTCAGGACGACCCACATGGAGCCTTGGCATTTGCTTTTTAAAGTCACCCTCTGTCTAACAATAGGTGTTTGGATAACTTTTTATTCTTTCCTTGGGCTCAGCTGGAAGACTTTTTTTTTCCCACCACAAAGGAAGCCTGATTTTATGCATGTTTGGCTTAATTCAGAGGGATTTATGAATCCACAGTAGCCTGTTTGGATTGGCTGTGAATAATGTGAGACAGATAACTTTTATTTCTGTTCAAGCTGAAATATCTGATTTTTTCTGGTAACTCTTTTTAGAGAAACAAGACATTTTAAATACTAAGATTCAGGCATCAGGCATCTTGATATGTTCATTTTCCACACACTTTGTGGAATATGTGAGAAAGGATTCTTTTTTACAAATGCAAACGCTTGCATACTAGGAAATCAATGTGGCTGACAGCGTCCAAAATGTGATGCCAATTCAGACTTAATATTTTATTTTAATTCATAAAATAGCTAAAAGGAAACAGTTGTGGAAATAAACTATGTAAGAGTAAAACACACATCCACAGCTGATGTTGGAATATATGACTTTAAATAGAAGATGGTTGGTATGGGGTTTTAAAGCAGAGATTGACTTAGTTATCCATTATATCCACCATAGTTATATTTTGGCAGGTCTTTATTGGTTCAAAATTCATTATAGGCATTTCAGTAAGTGTAGTTTTTGTTTTCGTAGCACTTATAACATGTGATGATGACTGCGCTAACTTACACGAAGGCACCGTATGACGTCTGGAAAGACAGAAAGACTCGCTTAGCATCCTTTATTGTCATATATTCCTAGATTTGGAATTGGGGCAGGTATAACAAGGTAAGAGCCTTTCTGTAGCACATGCCAATAGAACTCACCATTTGGCAGATCCTCGTGGAGGATCACCTTACGTCCAGGACTGCTTTGGGAGGCGTGGGGTGGGACGAGACACAGGGAAGGCTGATGTAGACCTGGTCCAGTTACAGAGCAAGTCTAAGGTGCCTGCTGGTGGGGACCCATGGGAAAGGGGCAGAAGGCACCCAGCAAGTCTGGGACAGAAGGAGCAAAATCAAAATCAAGATAAAAGCTGCCATATGATCTCTCACCTACATCTGTTTGAACCAGTCCAAGACTAAGAAGCAAGTGAAGCTTCTTCATCTGTCTCTCTGCTCCTAATGCCTCTTCTAGGTTTCCCTCTTGGTCCCCATTCTTCTTCCCTCTGGTCTCTTCTCCAAGTTGTTTTCCTTCCCGCTCAGCTCCACCTCTTATGGGTGGGGCAAGGAACCTGGGACCACCCCTTTTCCTGGGGATCACCAATTTCAGTCCCTTCCTGGAAGGGGTTCAGATGCAGAGGGTTTTGCTCTCCTTTATGAGGCTAGCAGTCCCCACTTTCATTGAACACCACTCTGACTTTAAAGTCATCAAAAAGTACTGTGAGTTCCTGGGCTTTGAGGTAGGAATATGTTCCCCAGGATAATGTCAAGACCTTCAGGAATCCAGAATAGAAGATAAAGAAACATCTGATGTATGACATGTTCTATTAGAATTCACATACAAGAAAACACGGTCGTGTCTCGTATTGTGTAAATCAGGTGGCATGCACCAAGATTGTGCCTTAAGAAGACAATAATTTGTTTTGTCATTTTTTCCCCCTTGTTCCCCTATAATCATCCCATAAGTGAGACCATCCGGTATTTTTCTTTTTCCTTCTGCTTATTTCACTGAGCATCATCCCTTCAAGGTCCACCCATGTTTCTGTGAATGGCTCTAGTTTTTGTTTTTGACAGCTGAGTGACATTCCTTTGTGCATATATACCACATTTTCTTGATCCAATGGTCTATTTTTGAACAAAAACACACACACACAAAATAACCAAAAAAAGCCCAGACAACTACAAATCAGAGTCATCTGCAGGGAAGAGGGAGGGAGTTGGATCAAGGCCGGGGCTGGAAGAGCACAAGGGACTTTGGTGACGGTGCAGAGGTGAATTGGCAGAAACTCTGTGGGGACTACACCTAGAAAAGAAAGCAAATATTGTAAATAAATAAATGACAATAATCAGATCCTGTGTCGATACAAAAATACTTTGTTGGGTTTAGGTCTGATTCCAAATTGTTCTACTACTTTGGGACAGAATATTTGGTTATTCTGATTCTTCAGAGAAAAAGTACTTACTGATGACTTTAATCGGTAATTTTTAAAGATTTGGTTTGAGAAGATTTGTGTCACAATAGAACTGTTTATGTCAACACTTTTATCCTTTTTTCATTCCTGTATTCAGTATATTTGGTACTGGGATACACAGGCAAACTGTTAATGAGAACTTACCACATGTGGCTACTTCTGCAAGGGATCTATTCAGATGGATGTTACAAAACCATACCCATCCCAATGTGGCTATGAACCCCTCATTCTACATCCTTGCCCCATCTACCTTCTCTGGCAGCCTCGATTCCATAGTCAGAAGAGGTGCAAGCCCTTACACCTGGATCACATAACATAAAAAAAAATATTGCAATTAGAAAATAAAATAAAGCTCCACCTAACTGCAAATATAAATACATCTAAAAATAAAAAAATCTATTATATATTTACATATAATATATATGTGTGTGTACATATACATATATATATATATATATATTTACTTCCCCTTTACCTGCCCTGCAAACACTAACACTATCCTAAGATTATCCTCTCTAATATCTGTCAACTTGGTTGCTTTAAGAAGAAAAATATTTTAATAAAAGCATTTGCCTACAGTGACCAAATTATAATCAGGGACTTGGGAGTCCCAGCAGATGTGACATTTGGAAGTTTTCACAGTTGGAGCCATATGTGAGAACCTCTTGAAGACTGTGCTTTATGTTACTTAGGCACTAAATCCATAAAGGCATTCACAGGTGTCAGGTACTCTTCACGGTTCCTTCCATTATGAGAAATATTCCTTTCTGGATGAGTGTGTGAGTTGTGATGTTAAGAGATGATTATGCTTTATTTTCCAGAGACTCACATTTAATTACTGGTAAATGAAAACTATATCTTTTGCAAGCAGCACTGAAGCAAGTTGTATTTTAAAATAAAGTTAAATTAATGTGCTTTATATGCACAGTGTGAGTGTTTACATGTGCCTCTGTTTGATACTCACTGAAGCACAGTGTTTCCTGGGATATTTTCTGAAGACTTAATAAAATGTGAAACTTTCATCTACTGTTGAAAACTTAATAAAACTGGGATTCATCGTGGGGGAAAAATGTCTGAAGTTAATATCTCAACTCTTGTACGTGACATTCAGAGGATGATTATAATTCATTCTGTGGATAGTCTAAAAATTAATTTTCTTCTTTATTTATTAGATTTTTCTTTCTTTCACTGTTTAGACAGGTGTCTTTCTGGGCTCTTTTATTAGTGCAGAAAAAGTAAAGAGCCTAAAAAAAAAATCCAAAATTCATAGTCAGTGTTGTATGTCAGTCTTCATTTTGTACATTTTCAAATAAGTCCAGAAAGAGGAGTGAAGCTCCAACACCATCTTAAGCACTAATAATATTTTTCCTTATTTTAGGGTTACTATAAGCCATCACTTTCAAAGGAAAAGTCTTAGGCAAGAAGATGCATATGTACTTATTTGAAAAACAGGGACTTTCTATGATTATTTCTCTTGGAGTTTAAAGCAAAGATATCATTTGATAAGATATTGTCAAAATAAACACATCCTCCAAATGACACCTCAGTTCTGCCCATCTCCTGGGTCATAGTGACCTTGCACTGGAGCGGTGCTGTGCTGGGCTTCCATGGGTTGCTACACAAATGACCTTGACTCTGGACCCTTCATGCAAGCACCCCTTGAGGTCGGGTGCTCCGGCCGGTCAGTAGGTTCTTTCACAAACTCCTGATCAAGAAAGCTAAAGGTAAAATTTTTCATCTGCTTTTGACAGGTCAAAACTGTCATTCTGTTCAAACAGATTCCAGTCTCTGACTCAGGATCCTCCTCTTTAAAATGGGAATAATACTTATTCCAAAGAATTAGTAGAAGAACGACATGGATACTGCCAAGGAGACACCAAGAGTGCTATTTATCACATCACTTATTCGTTGCACAAAGCACCAGAGATTATTATTGAGCATACATTTCATTTATCTTCATTTTGTTTACTTCATTATGACTTAACCATGACGGGAAGTTAAAAACATCTAAATTCAAGTATATTTGTGTACAATTGAGAAACAAATTTCAGGCGATCAAGACATGAGTAGTTAGAGAAGGTGATGGGCAGAATTTCTGAGTTGTCAATATTAAGCAGGAGTCCTCTTGATTGCTACCTGATTTCAGACAATTATATCTCCTAGAGTCTATTTGCATCTACTTATCCTGTCTGTCATTGTCCAGCTAATCAAGTCTTTCAGATGCACTGACTTTTGTTGGTAGGAATAAGAAAGAAGGAAGGAAACCTGTTACAATTCTAAGGCAGAATAGGCAAAGCTCTCCTAACTAAAAAAGGGGAAAGTGGAGTTAGCACACCTCTGGAGTTTAAACTACACTATTAAGCCATAATAATTAAAACAATATGAATGGTACTGTAATAAAAATAGGCACATAGACCAATGGAAGAGAATTGTGATCTCAGAAATAAAACCACACATTTATGGAAAACCAACGTGTGACCAAGGATATATACTGGAACAAGGAAAGCCTTCTTAATATATGGTGTTGGGAAAACTGGACTGCCTCATGCAAAAGATGAAACTAGACTATTGCCCCACACCAATTAATTAAAAATGGATAAGAGACTTGGATGTAAGACCTGAAATGAGCTCATACATAGAAGGAAACATAGGCAAAATATTCCATGTCATAAACCTCACAAACATCTTTGCAGACTAATGTCCAGCAGTAAGGAAAACAAAGGAGACAATAAACAACAGGGGTCATATCACACTATTAAAAAGTGTGTGCAGTGAAAGAAACAGATGCCGAAACAAATACATACTATTGAATGGGAGAAAACATTTGTACACCATACATCTGATAAAGGATTGGAATCAGAGATCTATAAACAACTCACACAACTCAAGGAAAACAAAGTGCACAACCTAATCAAAAAATGGACAGCGAAGCTAAAAAGGCACTTCTCCACACACAAAACATACAGACGGTCAACAAACATATGAAAAATATTCATCATCACTTATCATCAGGGAAATGCAAAGCAAAACCACAATGAGATATCACTTCACACCTGTGAGAATGGCTCCTATCAAAAATAAAAACAAACAAATAAACAAAAAATAACAAATTCCTGTGAGGGTGTGGAGAAAAAAAATCTTATATTGTGGGTAGGAGAATAGAATGGTCCAGCCCTGATGGAAGAAGAATGGAGTTTTCGCAAAAGACTGAAAATGAATTTACCATATGACCCAGCAATTCCATTCATAGTTATCCAAAGAACACAAAATTACTTGTTAACTGGACAGATTATCTTCTTTGTTCTGATAACCTAAACCAGAGGATAGAAAGTATAGATAAATTTTCCATAGGAATAATTGTAGCTGAAAATAACCATAGTGAATTAGAATGAGACATCACTTCACACCTGTGAGAATGGCTCCTAGACCCACTGTTGGACACTGTAGGGATTATATTTTAATATAATTTATTCACATTTTATATAATATATTCATACTTTTTAATGTTCTAGAAGAAAAGGAACGGAGGGGTGAAGTGGGGCAATGCGGCTTGAGAAGGTTTGAGTCTGATGGGGAATGCTCTTTCTGGAAAGTTCTGGGAACCAGAAGGACAAAAGAACAGTAAGTGCAAAAGCTCTGTCAGGTGAAGCTGGATGCTTTGAAACACAAAATGGGATTGAGTGGTGTGTGTAGTGGCGTGTAGAGAGGAAGGAGGAGCAGAGATGTTATGGCTCGAGTAGGTGCATATCCACTCCTGTGGAGACATGGAGAATCCTTGATAATCTAGATGTGGTGGAGCTTCCATTAAGGCAATCAAATGATGCAATTTGTGCTGGGAAATGAATAGAAGGGAAACGGATCTTGCATAGCTATATTCACACACACACCCAGAATGACAAATACAAGGTCACGGCCAGGAAAACTGCAGAGCTGCCTTTATCTTCATTAGCTCACAATTTCGGATTTGCTTTCATTGTCATGAATAGTAAGATAGCAGTGGAGTCTTTGGAGAGCAAGTCTAATGGAAGGGTAACAACAGAAGCCAATCCCAGGACTCAAAAATTCTGCAAATCATCACCAAAATGTAGTATGGAAAAAGGAAGATCTAGTAATATTATTCATGTTTAATTTACTCATGCATGTTATGTGCCTCCAAAGTAGCTTAAAGATGATGACTGTCGCGGCTGTACCCCCACAAATGTGAACATGGCTTTTGGATTCAGCTTCTGAATCTCTTTTATGAAAGAAAAATAATGGAATCATGCAGCCTGCACCCATGTTTTAATATTCCTTTTCCATGAAAACTCACTTCACGGTGTAGGATAACTTTCTTTCGAAAGACTACAGCTGATAAATTTTGGAAAATTAAGGAAATACTAACATGACAGTACTTTTAAGGGATTCAAGAACCTAACTCTTTCTAAATGCCTTTCAAAAAAAAAAAAAGATGAAATATTCCTTTCCTATCATGGGTGAGAATTGATGTAATTTAATATTTAGAATTCTTATCAGTGTTTTGAATTCTAATGACTATTACTCAAAAACACCTCCCAAAGAACATGCATATAATGATGATGGATTTATGAATGAAATTGGATATCACTTTATCCCAGTAATATATTTTCATAGTGATTGTTAATAATTGCAGTCTGTTCTTTGCAACGTTGCTCAAGTATTTGGTAATGCATGGTCCCTTTATAGTTTGCATACTGTGTAGACTGGGAACTGCTCCCACAAAGATGTCCCCCCCAGCCCACCGTCATTTCCAGTAAACATAACTGCAAAAGGAGCTTGCAGATTACATCGAATTGAGGAGCTAGGACTGGGGGCCTGTTCTGGATGGTGCTGCGTGGGTATGACATAGAGGGAGGCAGGGGTCAGGCATGAACAGGAAATGGGGCAAAGGGGGCAGAGATTGGACTGATGAGTCGTAAGGCAGGAGATGCTAACACTTGTAGAAACTGAAAGACACCGTGGAAACTCCCAAAAGGAGCCAGTCATAATAACACTTTGATTGTAGAATGTGAAGACTCATTTCAGACCTGTAATCTCCAAAAATGTAAGTAGGTGCATTTGTGTTGTTTTATGCCACTAAAGTTTGTGGTAAGTTTTTACAACAAAAAGAGGAAACAGACATCCTAAACTGTGTTAACATGGTAGGGATGAAAGGACATTCTAATATGTTAATATAGTAATGATATATAACGTCAAGTCGCTGCAGAAGACTTGGGAGAGATGAGTTAGCCATTGCTTGGGAACTAATTGCTCCATATCCACTAGATAAACAACTTATCAGAATTTTAGAGGAATGTAATGGGAAACAAGCAGAACAGCTCTCTATAAAGCAATAGATTGAAATTAACTCTGAGGGTTTTAGGGAATACTAATTTTAAAATAGTATTTATATTCTTCATTTACTTTTCTGCCTTGAGTATTTCAGGCGTGTGAAATACATAATTCATGAACCTTCATAAAGGAGGAGCTTGTTTGACCGGAATGCACATCTGGGGGGCTGAAGCGGGGCCTTAAAGGTAAAAGGACCCTCTGGTGTGTTGCAGATGGAGATGGTCCCTCTGGGGAGCCTCTGATCTGCGGGGGAGCTCCTGGCGGTGTCACATGTTATGTGTTCGGTCCTGAGGGGCTGCGTGTTTGTAAAGGCCCCATGGCCGCGGGCGCAGCGGGGCTCGCCTGGGTGGATAATGCCTCTGCGCGCACTAAAGCTGGTGCTATTCTTCAGATCCTGCTTAAAGCCTGTCTCCCCAACAAAATAATGAGGCTCCTTTTGGCTGGAGGAATATTACTTTTTGTCATTGTAACAACTCCTAGATCAAATTCAAGGAGGCTTTTTTCCTTTTTCTTTTTAATGTGCAATGTTCACTTTTACTTTGAGTTCCAGCTGTGCGCGGAATTAACTTTCAAAATAAAGAAAATGGCATCTGCAGCTGGGGACCTGGGTTTGGGGTCCACTTGAATCAGGCACAGTTGGAGGGGAGGAGAGATGGGGGATACCAGCCACTGCTTTTGTGTGTCCGCAGGAGGCCTTTGTGACAGGAATCTAAACATCATTCTGTCTTCCCATCTTCTGAAGCGGGTTGGCTTGGGCAGGGCAGTGCAGGCTTGGGTAGGGCTTTCCTGTTGAAAAGGAGAGTAGACTTTCAGGAAACCCAGGGTAGGCTCTAGCTGCTAAGTCCTTTGACTCTTGACCTCCAAGTCTGAATCAAGAACCGACATGAGCTGCACTTGCTAGTGACTCTTGTTCACCAACTTTCTTCCATCTGTGGTGTGCATTTATTTTTAAAATTAACGTTGTCATGCATCCAGTACCAGGCACTCTCACTAATTAAATACTGCAATGATATTTAAATTTTGCTACTGGTAAAAATACTATATTATTTGCAGTATCTCCAGGAGCGCTGAATTATGTGCCTGTGTTACTTTTAAAAAGTAAACAGGGGCCTCTCTGGTGGCAAGTGGTTAAGCACTGAACTATGAAGCATCCACAGCCACAGCAGCACAAGTTCGATCCCTGGGCAGAGAGGGACCCACAGGGTGCAGCAGACCTCTCGTCTCCCCCACTTCTGCTCCCCTCAGCAGTGTGTTTCAGTCCATCTGCCTGTTCTGCTCCCCACTCTGTCTCTGGTGAATCCTCTCATCCCCCACATCTCTGCTCTGTGCCCCAGTTCTTGTATGCATAAATAAATAAATCTTTTTAAAAAAGTAAACAATTTATTCTGTTTGCTCTCAAAATATTTGAAGTGAAAAAAAGAAAGGCAGATTCATTTTTATAGTGAATTTAAAGTGAGTTTATTTTGTAGTGAATTTATTATCTGTAGTGACAAATTAATGCATTTTTATTTGAGTGCATCTTAAAGACCTGACATTGTTCTAGGTCAAGGGGTAGTATGGGACAGATCTCAGGGTGTCTCTGAGCTCATAGAGATTTCATTTGGGGGGGAGGGGAAGGAAATCTACAATATGCTAGGAAGGCAGTAAGCAGATACGCACAGAGAATAGTAAGTCTGACTAGAAAAGTCCAACAGGGCAAGATATTCATAGAGTACAGGATGAGGGGAATGAGATTCATCCAAAACCTTCTCGGTGGAGACGGAACTGCTTGTCCCCCAGAGACCCCAGGACCCACCATCCTGGGATGCAGCACACACCTGTTCTCGCGGGCTTTGTGTTTGGAAATCTTGGTGCACGAGAAGCAAAGTGGAAGGAAGAAAGTAGGAAGATCATCAGGGGCTGGACCAAGTAGGCTTTGTGTATAGTAGACCCCTCTTACTGTGGTATCCATTGCTCTTGGCGGATCTCAGGTGCAAGTTATTTTGTGGGCGTGAGAGAGCGCATACTCGCGTAACGCAGACAGCACATGCTGCTGATGGTACTGGCTTCGTACTGCCAATCTCTTACTGTGCCTGATTTATAAATTAAATCGTATTATAGGGATGTACATTTTGGGGAAAAGAAAACATAGTATGTGAAGGAACTGGTACTATCCAGTTCGTGGTATCCTCTGGGAACCTTCAACTTTACCCCCCAAGGATAATGGGGATGCTGGATGTGTGGTAGGATTCCTCACAGACAGATGTCTTAGGTCATGCTCTCCCTTAAATGCTTCTTTTTCATTGCATTATTTTTGGGATAGCCATGATTCACAATGCTGTTTATGACTTAGGGGTTCAAGTTAATGCCTCTTCAGATGTTGTGTACCACCAAGCACCCACGCTTCTCCACACATAGACCTAATCACCAGTTGGGTTAATTAAAATATCATGAAGTTATGGTGGTTTGATTTCCTTTTTCCTGGAGAGTTTCTCAAATCCTCATCCCTCAATGGCATAGATGACAGAAAGATAACTTCAGTTTTCTTTCCAACATACCATAAAACCACGACTTGCACATTTTTCCTTGAAACCTCAAAGAATAACTTAAGCATTGTCCAAGCTATGAAAAGATGCTTGCAGTTTCATTTGCCTATTTTGATAAAATGTCCTTTATTGACAATAACATAATTCTGATGAAAATCTTAGTCCAGAAAAAGTAAAGCTGAGACGTGTCTTTTGGTTGACCTTTCCTTGTGTTTGAGTTTTCTCCCCTTTACCTGCTACATATCTTTTACTCGCACATATCCTGATGTTAAATTTCTAGTCTGTATGCAATCTCCCATATTATTAATCCATTCATCCCATTTTCATATGATAAGTTGCAATTTTTGACATTAAACTATGCCTAGACTTGTTTGTGCTCTGTTAATGGAATCACCTACTTTAACTCATCACTGCAGGTAAATACCGTTTTCCAGATGTTATTCACCCTTAGCATGACTTCTGTGATGCCGCCTTGGGTACATACTATCTAGTTTGCATTTGAAAGCAGACTGTCTGCTTAGTATAAAATAATTCTTAAAATATGTGGGACTACGCACCAGCTAGTCTCAGCTGCTACAGAATGGATAATTCCAAGACGAAGATCCAACAATTGTGCAGGCAGTCAAAGAATCTGCTATTTTAATAGATATAGATACATTAATTAGCTTATTTTGTGATTATGTGACTCCGTTAGAAAGAACAAAGTATTTCTGGAATAGCTTGTGATAAACAGTCATACTGAATTTTCTTTTTTCTTGTTTTTAAGGATTTGGAAAAACTGAAATGTCTTAAAAACAGAGAAAGCCACTAATAATTCATATTCTAAACATGTTAATCAGTTAATCTGAGAAATGACACTAAGTACACAGTACCCAAGAACAGATCAGTTACTCTAGTGAAATGAAAATGCATTTGTGGTGAATTGATATTGGATACCAAATAATGCTTTGAACAATTAAAGCTTTTTATATTTAACTGCATTATTGTATGGTTATAATCAGAGATATGTTAATGTGAAAGGAAATATTTTAAAATGGAGAAACAAGTAAACAACTCTCTGCATGTATATAGACACACACACATGTATGTAATGTATTCATATGCATAGCATGTCCCTTGAATAAATAATCTTCAATATTAATAATTTTCATATAAATGTGTACACATGTGTAAGTGGCACATATATGGACCTGCTATATATATGATTCATGGAAGGAACATTCATTTATAATGTTCTGTGTGCTTGTAGCTGCACATATTTGTAAGGAAGATTATATATGTAGGGGGCATGATTCCTTCCCAAATAGTTTTTAATATAACACTGTCCAAGAATATGAAGATTCTAACATTTCAGTCACATTATCAGAAGAATCACATTATAGCTCTCTCCCTTTTAGCAATCTTCTGTGCTCTCGATGAGGGACTTTTTTTCTTAAAGATTTATTTATTGATTCATACAAGAACTGGGGTACAGGTCAAAGGTTTGGTGGGTGAGAGGATTCACCACAGACAGAACAGGGAATAGAACAAGCAGATTGACTGAAGTAAACTGCTGAGGGGAGCAGCAGGCAAGATAGGAGAGGTCTGCTGCACCCTGTGGGTCCCCTCCCTGACTGTGAATCAACTCCTGTTGCAGTGGCTGCAGATGCTTCACAGTGTAGTGCTCAGCCCCTTGCATCGGCAGAAAGGCCCCTCTTTGAGAAGACTTTTATGATTCTTTTGCACATGAAAGTAAGATAACATTATTTCAAAATATTGGGGAACTATTAAGGGAGGTTATGACCTTAATTCATAGCAAGAAATTTTAAATATAGATTGCAAAATATAACCAGACAATTAAAAGAGAGTAACACTGTGGTAGCACAGATACATTAGAGAAAAGGGAGAATTAGGACAGAATGCTGAAAAGTTTGATGAAAAAAAGAAGAGTCTGGTCAGCAGAAATCCTCAGCTGATTTGGCCCTACTAAGTGCTGGCTTTGAGTCAATCTGAGGCACAGAATCTCTTTGCAAATCTCCATTTGAGAATTTTGGTTAATTCCACTTCTACACAGGTTTCCAGAGAAAATATCAGACAAGCATTCTCATTTGATCTGTTCCACTCACGAATTCAGTGGTGTTTGCAATTTCCGTGTCACTAGGAGAAAAGCGAGGCTCACTTTCTGGCCCCATGTCCAGCCGGCATTTAGAAGAGTTGATATGAGAAAGTAGGAAAACCCAGCATCAACTGACGAGACCTGACCAGCGGGCACTGCTGTGGCCAGCTACCACCAGCTGTGCTAGAGCTAGAATACGGAAGGGCACGCAACCCACACCGTGTAGCTGTGAGTTTCAGAAATTGGACCAAGGAGAGAAGTTACAGGATGACAGTGTAACTCTATGTAAGGAGTTAGTACATCGATAGTGGATTTGTTGTGGAGAGAAGGAGTTGAGGTTTAGAAGAATTCCACCAGATCTGAAAGACCCTCTCTCAGAGGTCACAGAATGGACCAGCCATCATGCAGAAAGCTAGGGTGGGAGCAGGTGTGGGGCAGGGATCTAAATGGAAGACTATAATTAGAAGCTGATTGGATTCACCATTATTTTTTTCATATTCTGAACAGCTTTGAGTCAATAGAAGATACCAAATTAAGTTTTTAAATTTTACTTGAGCCCTAAGGTAGATCTTATCTTAGCAGAAACATAGGCAACAGATACTATCAAATAAAAATGACATGACATAGCCAACATTTTTTTAAAAATCCAGATTTAATGAAGCTGTCTAAGAGTCACTTACCTGAACCCATCTGAGAAGAATAGTATATGCTTCTCGCGTGTGCTAAATGCTGGGTGGGATTCGTTCCGTGTGGGGCGAACACTTCATGAGTCACTTCTGGCTTTCTAAGAGCACACACGTGGTCAAAGTTGGACTCATCTGATGTTTAAAAGTTGTCACCAGCTGGTTATTTAAACTAAATGTGGTTTTTTGCTCTCCAGACACTGGCTTGAAAAGTTCTTCAGTGACAGTTTTCCTCCTTGTTAAATCTTGTTGTTGCTGAGATGTGTGAAATTCCCATCTAAAGAGCATTCAGTGAAACAAAAACTTGTAAGCAAATTCTATGAAGTTAAATTTTATGGGATTATATATTTTCCAATCTATCCTTAAGGCATCCTGTTCAATCCGGACAATTACCAGGTTTTCAGAACACTGGAATCCTGTACACCAAACAGGCTTGACTCCAACACAGAGAGATAGAGTGTGATAAGCTTTCAACGACCATTTTTGTTCATTTGTTTCATTTTAACTAAAGAATTCTAACTCTATTTGTAGAATGTAAAATAACGCTTTTTCTTTAAATATTTCAACTCCTTAGAGTGTATTTTATACCACCTAAAAAGTTTTTCATTTTGATTATTAGTGGTATTTATGTTACTTGTGTTCATTGAAAGAGGATGCTTTGCTTTGAGGGGAATTCTGATAAAACTAATTATACTTACTGATTTCTAATAAATTATCTACTCAGTGAAAAGGCTTCATATCATATAAAGACAAGATTAAAGACTTGTGACAGAATATTCCAGCTCATCTTCTTCTGCACAAACATCTTGAGGGTGTATATGTCTTTGGTCATTTATTTGGGGAATGGCCAAAATGTATTGCAAATTATTTTTTAGATCTACCTATTCTATATTAAATGGATATATCCAACACATAATTTGATGGACTTGAAATTTTGAAAAAAAAATGATACAAATAAAATAATGTTTTTTTTCTCTCCTAAAACATACCAATGAAGAATATAAATATAATTTTACTGGGGGTTGGGTAGGATAGTTCCTCAGATCTGACTGACATTTTAATTTTTGGACATATGCTTGTGAAGAGAGCTTCTCGGTTAGTACTACTTTTTACAAAGCTTTCTTTTATGTAGATGCCAAATCAATTTTATAGCAAGCTTTTCATCTCTCACTCTGCCAAGGGAAAGTATGTAGTTTAAAACTAAACTATCAGTTAAGGAAATGAAAAAGTCACCCAGAGGGCTTCGTGGTCTTTGAAAATTAGTGCCTAAAAATTTGCAGATGTCCTGTCTTATTTTTAAAAAAATACAATAAATGTAAACAGAAGAATAAAACTTCTCCAGTAAACACGGCCTCCAGGCTCATTGGGTCTTCTGTGTGGGTAATCAAATCTAGTATTTTTCAGAACCCATCAAGTATGTGGAATTTACCTTGCAAAATTCCATGTTCTCCTTTTTTCGCCCCGTGAGAGTGAAGAAAAATTATTTAATATTTAAAGACTACACAATTAAGCCCTTTGATTTTTCTTCTAATGAGGAAATATCCAGTGATTATTGTAGAAAACATAACTATGTCCATGAAAATGTGAGGTGCTGTCTCACATTTACTTCCCCAACCCTTAAGTTTGCTGCAATCTCAGTGAACTATTGATTTACTCCCCGCAGGAGTAACCACGAGGTCCTCCATCGTGCACTGGACTTTATTTATTCCTGGGCTCTTGTTTCTGAGAAACTTAGCCCTGGAGTTTTACCTCAGCAGACCCACGGATGGAGAAACACATCTCCACTTTACATCCGATGCCGCTCTGTGTGCTGAGGGACATATGAAGATGTACAGGAGAGAAACGTCAGCTGTGTCATCCTCCATTTTACACGTTTTCCCAGTTGTTTGATAGCACATGCTTTTTAACAACTGCATTAGCTCACCAGAGCTGCTGAAGCAACACTGCAGACTTGGAGACAGGGAAGTCTCAACAACAGACACCTATTTTCTCACCGCAGGGGAGGCCGGAGGCACAAGATGAGGGAGTCTTCAGCAGGACTCCTGCCAGGGCCTCAAGGAAGGGTGTCCCAGAACCTCCTCTTGCCTTGCAGAGGCTCGTTGTCCCCTGTGTCTCTCCAGGGTCCGTGTTCCCCCTGCGTCTGTGCAAATGGCTAGTCACACGCCTTGGGTTCCGCCCTGAAGACCATACTTGATTGTAACTGCCTCTTCTAAGAGTCTCTCTCCAAATACAGTGTGTTCCCAGGTGCTGGGTGGGGAACTTAGTCTGACTTGGTGGGGAGGATGCACAATCGAGAATCATTGCCCAGGGGGCTAGACATCCTGTGTCCAGGGTTATAACCTGCCCCAATCATGTCTGTTAGGCGTTCTGGTGTGTGTCATGGTTGGGAGATAACACACAAAGAAAAGCAACAGACAAGTAATGGCGCAGAGTCCAGAGAAGCTGAGGTCTCGTGTAGTATGGACCATCTCAATAGAATACAAAAAGTGAAAGCCACTTAACTTGCTTTCTCTTTCATGATTTCTTTGCATACTTTTCCCAATATCTGATCTCATGACCTCTTATTCCCAGTCTCCATTTTTGCCTTTACGGTTCCAGATCTGGGAAGTTAAAGCCTGACTTTCAGGAAACTGAAATAAAAAACTCCAAAAAGCATCTTTTTTGCTCAATTAGCTTTGATTCTGAAATCGAGTTTTCTGTACCTGGGTGGATGCTCTGTTGCGGTAGATTTTAGCGCAGAAAGTTACTCTCTCCACAGAAGTCTACTTTGTTTTCTCAGGCTATCAACTTAGCTCATGTAGATTATTTGCCAAATCGATGAAAAGCTGCCAGGGGCCAATGCCTCTCTCGGATGCTGCGACCCCAGGCAGCGTGTGGATACACGCACAAGGGTACTTCTGTAAGTGGTTTTCACCAAAGTCACATCGGGGCACAATTACCTTTCTCCTGTGCAACTCAGTTTACGGAGGCTGATTCCCCTCCAATGCAAAAATGCGTGCAGCCTTGTCTTACCATGTCTAAATTGATCCAGGAAGCCTATTTTTCTTGATATATGCCTCCAGCCAGCTGCTATTATGGGAGTCAAATTGTTGGTCTGAGATGTTTCTTGGACTGTGCCTATCTTACACAAACACTCTCTTATGCCTTATGGGTGAGAACGCATTTCCTCTCACCCAGCAGGAGTTACAAGTCAAGCCACTGCCTGCATTTCACTCGGGTTGTCATTAAACAGCCATGCAAAATATGCCATAGATTTCAGTGCATTTTCTGTGTAATCTCTTGATGTTGACATTTTGCTTGTATAAAAATAAATGAAAGGAATATATTCTTAAAAGCTAAAGTAATTACATTTTAAGTGCCAATTTCTTACTGGTAGCTAAACCACATGTTAGTAGCGAGCTGGGCACTTGGAAAAATGCAAGGAAATATTTCGAATCACATTTTGAGCATTTCACTCCACTGTCAAAATACTAAAAAAAACCCAACTATGTGATGATCAAATCTATCCTTAAAGAGTCGATTGCAGATTGAAAGATGTCGGGATATTAATAATCCCTTATAAAACTTCAAATGCACACATGGAAATGCAAGTTTTAGGATAAATATATTGTTTCGTTTCTGAATTTCCCATATTTTTTGTTTTACTTTAACAGTTTACATTTTTTTGTTTAACTTTTATATTGAAAATTTCAAAAATATTTCTAAAAATACAATAGTTTAATGCAACACCATCACCCAATTTGAACAAGAAATATTTTGTACTTATATCATTACAAACACATCAGATTATTTTTATAAAATGGGAATTTATTAACAGGTTTGTTTGGTGGGGTCTATTACTCAGTTAAATTAGGTTCATTAAAACTTATTTAAATTTGTCTAAACTGCCTTTAATATGTGTTAGCATCATAAGGAAATCTAGGTAGATCTTTTATCAGCCACTGTGTTCTTTTTTCACAGGGTTGTAATGCCATTACATCACAAATTTTATAACATTCAACTGATTTCCCTGGAGTTTGATGTAATGTTCAAATCACACTTTTTTTTTTTAATCAGATTCTATGCCAGGAACAATCATGTTGAAAAAAGCAAAGTAAGGGTTTATTAAAATCTTTCTCTTTCATGTACAATACAAGAAAGGAATAGGATTTGCTTTATAGTCATGAGAAGATAATATGAATCAGTGCATCATTACACCCAGACAGAAGCCATATAATGTATCTGTTCATTTGTTCACATGTTCAACCAAAATGTATGGGTGCTTTCTAGGTGTTAATTCCAACATGAAGCACTGGGGTGACAGTTTCAATCCTGATAAGCTGTGATGTGGTTACTAAGTGGGATGTTAAAGGAACAGAGGGCGTTGTCTTAAGGGAATAAAGGGTGTTGCAGGAACAAACTAGGAAGGGACCCTATCTTGCCTGAGGCAGGGAAGTCTTTCTCAAGCCAGAAAATGATGCTAAGCAGAAGCTCCTTTGCTGAGCAATTTCCAGGTGGGATGGAGTGAAGCCCAGTCAGGAACATCAAGGAGAAGCCATCAGAGAGCTGCTGCAGACAGCAGGTGCAGGGTGGTGGACAGGAAACACTTCAAGCTCAGAAATTGGTGCACATTCTGGATGCCAGCATTTTAAAGTGGCTGGGGAAACACAACTTCACCGAATTTATTTTAGTTTCAGAAAAGAAGATGCACTGAAGTTGTTAAGTCTGCAGGCAGGAAAATAGGTTCAGGAGACGGTAAAATTATGCAAGTGAGGTAGGGAGGGTGGCCATTCAGTCAAGGGGATCAGTGCTAAGTGGACGAGCGAAGAAGATAAGGGACTAGAGAGAGCAAATCCCGTTTCTCTTGTTATTTACTAAATATGAAATTAAGGAATCAGGTCCAGTAAACATGACTAACTGTCCCAAAGTAAAATAATGGATTCCAACTTTTTCATGATTCATAGCCCAATTTTTTATAATATTTCCATTTAGGAAGGTACAGTGGTCTAATGGAGTGTGTATGTTTGTGTATTTATATAAGTGTGTATATGGACATATATATGTCTATGTGTGTGTACATACATATTGTTTAAAGATAGTTTTTAGATGACAGAAATAGATCTCAACCTGCACTGATTTAATCTTCTGCACATTTCCCCCCAATATTCTCATTCAACAACTCTACTACCACCATCTTTCTCTGAGCCTCTCCATTGCTATGTAGACATTGAGAAATCACAGTGCAAGCAGGAAAATCACCCAAACACCTGATTATTTTAATATATCCTTCCTAATTAAATAGTGCATTCACATGTCTTATATAAATTAGATTTCTCAAGATGTGTATTATCTTAATCTCTAATTTCCAATTTGCTTATTTTCCTAATGTCTTAATATAGTAATTTTTTTAAAAAAAGTTAATTTTGGTGTTTTCAGCAATTTTTTTTATATATTCAAAGATCTCAAAATAAATGGCAATCTGAAGAAAGAACACTTTATATTTTCACCCTTAAATTTTTTCCTCATCAATTGAGCACTGTCATTTGTGTTGATGTGGAAAAATCGCAACTAAAACAAGTGGTAGCTACAGTTTATTCCAAACACTGGTAGATTCAGGTTGAAGGTGGCCAGACAGAAGGCTGAAGAAGCCAAGCTGGTGAACTGGTTCAAATAAACCAGCACCATCAACAACAGTTATGTGTTATCTGACTAACAAAGTTTTGCTTGGGGCCCAGAGCTAGGTGGAAAATGAGATCTTCCTGTTTAATTTAGTTTCGCTTCAAGAGTTTATTTAAAGGAATAATTCGGATTTCTTTTTCAATGACTTCTATTTTTGATTCCCTCTAGAAAGAACTGTATTTACACAGAAGCTTAAGCATAGAATTTATATGAATTTGAATTAAAATGTGGGATGGCTGCAAAGTCTGTCATATTTACATTCCTGGCAAAACCTAAATATTGCTGGAAGACACGTATTTCTTTGTGAACTGTGTAGGGATTTGAGGGATCTTGGTGTTCTAGAGTTCTTTTTTGAGGTTGTGA
Source organism: Galemys pyrenaicus (assembly GCA_019455555.1). NCBI lineage: Eukaryota > Metazoa > Chordata > Mammalia > Eulipotyphla > Talpidae > Galemys > Galemys pyrenaicus. Next base: position 6,466,663 of record JAGFMF010011662.1, read on the forward strand.
AAGCTTCCTAAAGGAAGGATATGTAGCTTTACAAATTTGAAGGTGAGAATCCCTTCGGTGTGCCAAGTGCACCATACTTTTCAGTTGGCACAAATTCTCTGTATAGGACATGAAAAGAGTGAAACAGAGAACAGTTGTATACCTAAAACTGTTTATTCCCGGTCGCTGCAATCAGCAATTACCATCTTACAAGCTGAAATACAGCATTAAGTGGCCTCTATGGCTTTCCAAAGCTACACATGTAGATTTTACCCCAGGACACCCATTAACATCAGAGTTTGTCACACAGCCAAGTTCCCAAGGCTCTTTCTGAACTCCTATCCTTCAGCGCAGATCATGCTTGCTGAACAATCATGCGTTCATTAAGTGTGTTGTGAAAGCCATTTTAAAAGGAACAGTAGGACCAATCATTCTGTTAGCGTATTTGCAGTTTGTACGACCTGAGTGCGCTCCCCTCCTCACGCTGCAGTAGGGTGTCTAAGTATCACCTTTGGACGATGTGCTTGCTTCTGCAACTCCTGATCTCCTTGCCACACGCCGCCTGCACGCTCAAATTCCTGACGGTCAAATGGTGGCTAAGTCTGCACTGAGCACAGCGGTTCCAAAGGGGAGACAGAAAACTACTGTTGCTACCGAATAGTGTGATCAAATCAGAAGAAAATGTGAAACAACTTCCTCAATCACTGCATCTCTAAGTATCTGTCGAACTCATAACTGGGGACAAATTGTTAAACACCAATAAAACTATGGAACTTGAGTTGCACCCAGAATCTTCCCATAGCATTGTTGGGGCACAGCACACACCTGTTCTCCAAACTATAGTAACACCTATAGGTAGAGCCAGCTCAAAATATAAATAAATGTGGGAGAAACAGCTGTTGTTACACCTTCGCGTGTGCGCACACCTGTTTGGTAAGGTATTTGTAAACAGGTGTAGATATGCAAATAGATGTAGTTACTCTGCATTTGAACCAGATTATTCTGAATGTAAATTCCCCAATAAGAATTACACACGAGGGCCCTCCCTGGTGGCACAAGGGGTTAAGCACCACACTGTGAAGCATCCACAGCCACTGCAGCATGAGTTAGATCCCCAGCCAGGGAGCTGATCCACATGGCACAGCAGACCTCTCCTGTCTCCCTGCTGCTCCCCTCAGCAGTAGATTTCAGTGGATCTGCCTGTTCTGCTCCCTGCTCTGTCTCTGGTGACTTCTGTCACTCCCTCACCTCTGGCCTGGACCCCAGCTCTTGTGTGCATAAATAAATAAATCTTAAAAAAAAAATGAACCTCACAACAGGGAAAAGTGTGTTTTCAACCCATCATCTTTTCTCTGAGATCGTCTTTCCTCTAACTGCACAGAGAAGTCTGAGACGACCCCAGTCGCACATTTTCTTCCTCCGAATGGGCTGTTCAGGCTGGCTGTGCAGGGGCGAGGCCTTTCATTTCTCATACACCCACCTGTGACCCTACAGCAGCAGACTGATCCCTTCCACGCACGTGTGCATAAGTATCCCTGTAGCTCACGCCAGATGACAACAGATCCTGTAGCTTAAAACAATGCCAGATTGTTATTTTGTTTCAAGGCCACGAACCCACCTCAGTGTCCCTGTGCTAGGCAAAGACCTAGCAGGCTGGTTCCTTCTGGAGTTTTGTGGAAGAATCTGTCTCTTTGTTTTGTTTTGTGTTTTCTCCAGTTTTTGGACGACTCCCCATTCTGTGGCTCATAACCTCTTCTTCCCATCCCTCAAGTCTGAAGAGTCAACCACTTCCTCTTTTGACATCCCTGCCTCCTCTCTTAAAGGCTTGTGAGTCTATTCAGGAACCAACAGGAGACAACCCACAAAGAATCCCACTGTGCCAAGGTGTCCATTTAATCACATCTTCAGGGGCTTCCCTGGTGGTGCAAGGGGTTGAGTACCGCACTGCGAGGCTTCGGCAGCCACTTTAGCACCACTTTGATCCCCGGCCAGGGAGGGGACCCACAGGGCGCAGCAGACCTCTCCTGCTATGCCCCTGCTCCCCTCAGCAGCGTGTTTCAATCGATCTGCCTGTTCTGTTCCCCACTCTGTCTCTGGTGGATCCTCTCACACCCATACCGCTGGCCTGTACCCCAGTATTCATAAATAAATAAACTTGTAAACAAATAAAAAATAATAATAATCACATCTGCAATGTTTCTTTCGCAATGCAAAGTAACAGTCCCTGGTCCCAGAAACTAGGAAGGCATCTCTTTGAATGGACATGATCCAGGCTACAGCACCCTGGCTTCAAGAACACCCCACCCCCAAGGCATAAGCAAAGAACACCTATCTGCCATGGAGTTCCCGGGCCAGTGAGCGACCACTCCCCGCAGAACAGACACGGCCCCGAGGCAACTGCGATCGTTTATCCAGACTGTGACAACAGGAACTTTAAGAGAGTGCAGCGTATTATGTGGCCATCATGTCAGAGGGGTAACGTGATATCTGTGACGAGTAACCGGTCTGGTGCACCGGGGAGGTGCTGATTGCCGTTCCCACGCCCCACCCCAGGGCTGGGAGTCCTCCTTCTCCCATTTTCACCCACACTCAGTGAGAGCCCTTTCTTCCAGCCCCACGTAATGCTTGGGAAGACAACTTCTTTCTTTGTATGACTTCCAAACGCTTTATGGTCTCTCCAGCTCAGAAGGATGCCATGAATCCTTGCATTTTAATTCAATTATTCTAAGTGTGGAGAAGAATCCAATTGACAGTTTTGCTATAAATATTTTTTGTGTCAGGCGTCACACAGCGCTTTTTATATCCACCTTCCCAGCCTCACGCTCTTGGTGAAGTCCCTCTTGAAGAGGCTCTTTCTCCTTTTTTGGTTGTCCGGTAATTACAATGCCCCTCTGAATCCTTAGACATTTATTTTTTTAAAGATTTATTTATTTATACAGGCCAGATGAGGTGAGAGGAATCACCAGGGACAGACTGGGGAGCAGAACAACCCCAGGGAGCAGCAGGGAGGCAGGAGAGGTCGGCTGTGCCATGTGGGTCCCCTCCCTGGCCAGGGATCGGACTTGCGCTGGCCTCCGATGCTTCACAGTGCGGTGCTCAACCCGCTGGGACACCAGGAAGGCCCCACCCTAGAATCTTGAAGACAAGAGCCCTTCTTCTTTATAATATATAATATATATATATATATACCAGATAGTCTACTGCCAAGAAAGGATTCTCATTCTATTAAATATACAGAAAGAGTATTTGTGTACATCTGACTTATCAGTCAGCCATCAGTTCATTCAACAATAACAGGCATCACAAATTGAGGTTTTCCTTGTGATACCCACCAAGCCAAAGGACGGTGCTCACATTTTCTGATTTAACAGAAATGCACCAAGAAATACTTCTGTGGGAACCTCCCTGTGGCGCAGCAGGTTGAGCACCACACTGTGAAGCAGCCGCAGCACTGCAGCACGAGTTCCATCCCCAGCCAGGGAGGGGACCCACAGGGCGCAGCAGACCTCTCCTCTCTCCCTGCTGCTCCCCTCAGCTGTGGAGTTCAGTGGATCTGCCTGTTCTGCTCCCTATTCCGTCTCTGGTGAGTCCTCTCACCTCCTGCGACTCTGGCCTGTACCCCAGCTCTTGTATGTGTGAATACATAAATCTTAACAAAATAAAAGCAATTCTTCTGTGAACAGTGTGATGACAGGAGTCGCGGTGAGGACAGGGACAGTGGCTTGCAGTCTAGTGTGAGGCTCTGTTATGACACAGATTTATTTATTTTGTAAGATTTATTTACTTATGCACACAAGAGCTGGGGTACAGGCCAGAGGTGAAGGGATGGAGGATTCACCAGAGACAGAGTGGGGAGCAGAACAGCCTGATGGACTGAAACACACTGCTGAGGCGCGCAGCAGGGAGACAGGAGAGGTCTGCCGCACCCTGTGGGTTCCTCCCCAGACAGGGACCTAACTCATGCTGCTGTGCTGCGGTTGCTTCACTCTGTGGTGCTTAACTGGCTGCGCCACCAGGGAGGCCCACAACGCAGATTTAAATAACACTTCCACTGCAGCGTACAGATGAGCAAAAGAAGAGGCCAGAATGCACCTCCGGAGAGAGACATGATGTTCAAGGACCGAGAGGCTCTTGGGAAAGAAGGAAGAACGCAGGACAGTTAAAACACCAGCACGCAGGGCTGGACCGTAACAGCCTCCGGGCGTGCCTCAAACAGCTCTTTGAAAGTTGAGAACCGGCGAATGTGGTAAGAGAGCGGTAACCAGACATGGACAGAAGAGAACTGTTTCCTCGGTGTGCATGCACGTGGTCAGTCTGAAGTTACATTCCCACACTGCAGGCACGGAACAGGGAGAGCAAGTCGGAGACCCTGTTAGCTCAGGAGTCTGGGCGGTCAGCGTCTGCAGAACCCCAGTTACCCTTCATGGGCCTTTAAAAAATCCTTGATTTCTCCAGTTGAATGTTTCCTATGTCTAGAATATTGACAGCACTTATGAAACATTCTGCTTGGTTGCAGTGACTGTGTCTATGCACACATTTATTGATGCTACCACAATGTGTAAAGTGTAGTGTCTACATATGCGGATGCTTTTTCCTATCTGCCATGTAGGATGCTGTCATCTCCTGGGGGCGAGGAGACCCCCTGCTTCCGACTATCTTTTCCAGTTCTGAAGTCTAGCACATGAGCTCGTTGATGACAGAAAACTAATTGAGCTGGAGATAGTTCTCAGAATTCAAGAACTAAGAGACTGGGAGAGAAACGTTTTCAAGGCAGGTTGGCTTTAGAAAGGAAGGACAAGTGGACGTCTGGCAATATGCCCTTGGATCCCGTCCCTCCTCTGTTCTGTGACAGCACAGTCGCCACACTCCTATCCCAACCTTTGCCAAGGGGCATGCTTAGAAGCCTTGACCTCTGTTGTACACTCAGGAGGCCACTGAACCAGTGGCTGCTGTTTGCAAAGAAAAAATCGAGGAGCGCGCTGCTGTAAGAGCTGTAGGTATGAAGGTCTCCTCTGCCTTGGCCGAGACTCCCCGGCCCCAGTGGTTGAGCTTTGCGAAGCCACCGTCCATCTGCTCGGATTCCACTGTGCTGCAGACGCAAAGCCAGCCAGCTCTTGCAGGGACCCAGGCGATGTTCATGTCAACCGGTAGCTTGTGGCTGGGACTGAGCGACGCGGGGTTTTGCCCAGCACCTCTAAGAGGGAACTGTTCCCGCAATGGCTGTCTGAGGCAGGGCTGCCTGCTCTATGCCAGCTGTATGGGCTAGAAACATGCTGAAACTTCCCATTGCCATCCAGATGTTGAATTCTGCATCTCAGTGTGTCTTGAGTTCAAGGCTCTTCTTCCTCTGTCCTGCCCCTGGGGCTATTGTCTGGCGCCAGCCATGCCCTACCTCTCCAGCGAGGGCTCCCTGAAGACCTAATGTTGAGTGTGGCAGCCAGCTCCTAGGTGGCCTCTCTTCCTAGCCATAGTTTGCGAGGTCCATTCCCTTTCCCCGCTTCACCTTGCCCTGCTCTCCCTGCTGCTCCTCCAGAGACATTAGCTGCCCGCCCCACTCTGGTGCTGTGCTCTCAGATGAATGCAAGTAGGCCAAGATGGCGCTCCCGTTCAAGGAAGTCCACTCTGCCTCCTCCTCTGTTTCTTCTCACTTACCAGGGGTTGATTATCACGATAGGTCACTTTCTCTGAGAGAATTTGAGAGGAATCTAACTTGTCACAGTTGCTCGACAATGTCGAATTCTTTGTAAATAAAATAACTCATACTTTCAGGCATTTGCTATCACCTTTTTAGGAAAAAGGATTCTTTTCTGTCTGTTTTTATCCATGGTTTCCCAAACCATAAAGACATGGGAAAATGGACTTTTTCCCTCAAGGAAAGCTTCTGCCAGAGTCTGGTAGGGTGGAGGAATTTTCCTTTTTCAGAAACAGATATGGTGACATGAATACAGTTTGTTTCCTATTTGTGTAACTTGGGAGGACTTCCTTAAACTACCTGTGCCTCAGTTTCCTCTTCCGTTGAACAGAATTATGAGTAAGAATGAAGAAAATGTTGAGAGATTTCCATGAGGAACAAATATCTTAAAACATTTATCCACATAGGTTAAGACCCGCCCCTTGGAAATGCTTATAGAAATAAGGTATTATTTTTAGAGACTTTATATATTTAAAGACTACCTATGTAAACTTTTACTGAATCTTTGAAGTTTAAGTAGACACTAATTCATTTTTCTTTAATAATACATACTATTTAAGTTGGTAAATGGTCCAGAAGACATTTTCCTCCAGATACATGTATTTTTAATTCTTTGAGTCTATGAAAGCTAAGTTTAATGAAGTTTTTACAAAGGTTAATGCAAAAAGTTGTTCTATGAAGTTATGAACTCACACAACTATTCAATTATGAAATAACAAATTATACATTTGACCTGCTTTTTCTGAACTTACTTTTCTCTGTCTATTTATTTAACCAGAACTATCACTGGGGAATGAGGCATGTAGCTACTGGATTTTGCATGGAGGTGATATGGAAACACCAATTAGAATCTCACAAAATCACATAGTGCTTCAAATTCAACTGGGTCACAGTTGGAACTGAAGATGCAGCCATAATAAGTGCAGAAATATGTCCACAACTCTGTTGACTCTTTATGTGAAAAAGAAACACAAAAATTTAAAATAAAAATGTCCTTTCCTATGGGAACCCAAATTGTATCCATTTCAGTAAACTTACCTGTTTCATAATAAGAGGAAGAGAAAAACATATGCCCAGCATTGTCGCTAAAACTGAGATACAAACAGGAGATGTTTTACTTCTTAAAAGCACTGGTTCTGGGCCTCCCTGGTGACGCAGTGGGTTAAGCAACGCACTATGAAGCAAACCTCAGCCACTGCAGCACGAGTTCGATCCTTGCGTCCGGCCAGGGAGGGAACCCACATAGCGTGGCAGACCTCTCTTGCTGTGCCCGCTGCTCCCCTCAGCAGTGTACTTCAGTTGATCTGCCTGTTCTGCTCCCAGCTCTCTGTGATGAATCCTCTCACCCCACCCCCACACCTCTGGTCTGTACCCCAGTGCTTGTGTGCATAAATAAATAAATCTTTAAAAAAAAAAGAGCACTGGTTCTGATTGTCATCATATTTGGTGAGATGTATGTTTTGGAGCTGAAATATCCCGAAGTTTTACTAATAATTTTAACAAGTGAAAGGACAGACAATCATTTACCTTGTGCACATTTCCAAATTGAGGTCCCATTGGCGATGCTTTATCGGTTATTATTTAAAGGAATGTTGTGAATCATTTTATCTCTTACATATTGCAGTATAATGATTTTTTTTTCTTGGATTAACTCAAGGCAGAGAATGAGGAGACAAAAGCTGTTTTTCTATATTGCTGTCTGCTTCTATAGCCATCCTTCTTATAAATAGAATAAGACTGGTAACTATTTCAATCTGAAAGTGGAAAGGAGAAAATAACCTTCTGTGTGTCTGGAAAACTTTTCTTTTACCTATAACTAACTCTCCAAGTTTAAGAAGCAGAGGAAGCTTGATACAAAGGTTGTGGCATTTTAGAGCACAGCTTTTGTAATAGTAATGAAGACTATGACCAATGGAAGGAACACGATGGTGAGTTGTATTTCCTGACTTGGCAGTGTCTTCCAAAGTACTGGGAAGATGCATTACATATTGGGAAAACATCTTGAAAAAAAAGTCATTGGATGATCCTCCTCACAAGGAACCTTTGACAATGCACGGTCATAATCCTATCTCTCTCAGCTCCTGGCTTCTGAGAAAGCTAGTCCAATCATGCAAATAAACGTAGATAAAGACTGAACTCCAGGAAACATCCTTTTCAAGTTAGTCTCTGAATCTCATTGCTTGAATGGCCTAGATTGAATAATGTAGTCTTTTTGGTGCAGTCATATTTACACATTGTCTGATGCTTCATGTTTTCAAAATCTGTTTCCAGACTGACCCACCTAGAGGCCAAATGGACGGCTGTCTTCTATCATCACCGCCCTGGGCTATCAGCTCTGATATTCCCTGAGATCTGGTAAGCCAATTCCGTGACACCAGTAAGCCAAACCTCTTGCATATAACAAAAGGCACTAGTTGGGTGAGTGTAGACCTTCCATTGTAAGTTCTGATGAGCAGAGAGAAGGTTTGATTTCAGCCCTGCTATCTTCATAGGCCAGTCCCTGTGCAGTGCACAAGCAAGAGCTGTTCCAGTTAAGTGAGAGGATTAAGTAACAATCACCTATCTGTTCCAAGAAGTACCCAAAAGGTGAATGTTTTTGAAAGTCTCCATATAATAATTTCCACCAGTTCTTACAGTATCCCCAGTATGGTTTTAGTCATTATAAACTCATGTTAAGTTGTAAAGGTTGAATTTATAGATGTCAAAATTGGCTTGTCCATCCACACACCTGTGACAAACACCATTTCCATCTAAAATGAAGGAGTAGATTTGAATGGCTGTGATGTGTCTCTGTTGACCCAGACCAACTTCAGAACTAAATGACCTGCATTAAATTCCTGGCTCTGTGTTGTCTCAAGCCAACAAAATGCTGAAGCCTTCACTTTACTGTGAGTAAAAAGAGGATGATAAGAGGACTTAGCTCTCAGGATTTTTATGAAAAATAAATGAGAAGCATGGCATAGCATCTCATACTTTGTATTCAGCAATCTGAGGTTATATTAATTGTGCTTCAAGCAATATTAGGTAAAGTTATTGCAGTAGTGAGAATTCATGTCCACAAATAGAATGGCTCAACATATATTACATAATATTACAAAGTGCTTACTCTTTTTGATTGAAGACTAAAAGAAGCAGTGTCTCTGTCAGCACTGGTATTCAGAGGCATGACAGAGCTATTTAGCCTTTGGCCCTTCTCCCCAGGAGTCCTCAGGCATGCTCAATGCTGCATGGGTGTGAGGTGTTAAGTCAGCCTTATCCTATTTCTTGAGCTTCCTCATTATAGAACAACTTTCTCTTCACAGGAATTTTTCTAGAAGATATTGAGAAAAGCATTTAGTCCATTCTGAATCAGCATGAAGAGCTTTGGACCGGTTTTCTCTTTTCCTTCATGGTAGAAGATATTTAACAAACACGACCTCTCAAGAATATGGATACCAGAGTCAAATGTATCATGCCTTCAAGCAGCTAATCCAGACTAAGCTAAAGCCTGCCACTCCTAAAGGAAAAGCAACAGGAAAGAGAGTAGTTCTCCCACCACAACCATCTCTACTTAAAAAAACCAAAAATAGAGCTTGGCATGTCCGTCAGGGAGCCAAGACGTAGCTGGTATTGGGCAGCCTTCTGGAGAACAGCCCGGGCAGAGCTGCCTGCTGATGTCATTTCAGTATTAATCTCTCCCTTTCTAACACTTCTACAAATATTTTTCTTAGACTGTGGTTTTACGGTTCTCAAGTACTGTCTTGGTTACAGACATTGAGATGGAAAGGAGATGTGAGCAGAATTACACCTGAACCAACCTGCTTTTCCATGAAAGCATGCTAGCTGGAGAGTGGTTTGTTAGATAAATATTGATGTAACATCTTATTGGGGTAATAGAGAATAACCTAAAAAAAAATACTATATAATACCTAAAGTTAATTTTCCTTATGTAGTCACTTCTGATATGAAACTTCTATATATTATGAGATTTTTTAAGGTTGAATTCTTCAAGGATATCAGATTTGAATGAAAAGACAACATAAACTATTGCACGCATAGCAGCGGGATTCCACATTTAAAAGTTTGCCACCTAAAAACAAGTATTTAAGGACATGTGACAATTATTACATATAATTTCAGAATGATGGTAATGTTTTGCTTGCACACATTTCCAAGTTTCAAAACACATTCCTCAGTGGAACCCAGTTGGACTTCATAACAATTATGTGAGGCATCCAGTGCAAATCTAATGGCTCCAAGGCACAGCAGTTTCCTGCTACTGAGTCCTCACATTTTTATCAGGGCACACACACATGTGCATGCACACACAAACACCTCCACACACATTTGCTCGCATGTATGCACACACACTCCACCTGCAAACACACACGTGCACATAAGCGCACTCACTCACGGCCACAGGGCTCCGAGCTCTGGGTTGCTGGGAGAAGCCGTCTTCTCTGACTGGCAGGGAAAAGTCTGCTGCCCCTTCACAACTCCCAGCTTGGTATACAGACCTGCAAATTCTCTGGTCAGAAAATGCTCCGTTTTACAAATTAATGCTTCGGCGGCGCCTTTTAGTTCTGTTTTGAAAACTCTGACAAGTTTCTTGTTTGTCTTTTAATAGCTTCAGGTGGGACCTAAATCTTTCATGAATTCCATCAGTTCACTGCTTGTTTGATAAATCAAACTCTGCATCCTGCTCAGGATCAAGGAGTAAAAATACCACTATTTGTGTTGGCGAGTTGGCCAACACAACGCTCCTCCTATTTAAATGCTTATCTGGGGTTCCTGCTGGGAACTCCTGACCTGAGATGTCACCGTGTCCTCTTCTCAGTCTTTGTATTAAAAAAAAAAAAAATTCTGCCTGTTGATTTAGGTCCCTGGCCACACATTTCCAGAAAATGTTGGAACAAAGTAAAAGTAAATACATTTTTTCCATCTTTTAGATTTTTGTCCCTGAACCTGTGAAAAATCTTATTTTGATAGAACAGTTTTTAAAAAAGAAGGAAAATAAACCAACTGGCAGGAACTAAATCAGCAATCACCTGTTAAAGGGATTTCAGGGTTAAAAACACACACAAGGTTTTTCTACTGTTGTCGCTAAATCACATTTTGCAAGCGGCATACCTGGGCTATTCGAGCCAACTGAACTCTTTCCCCATGGGCCAGGCAATTCCAGTGACTCTTGCTCATTGTATCGGAATATCTTTGCCTCCAGGTGTGAAAATTGTAGTCATAATCCACATAAAAATTGTCAGTTTAAAATGCATCCGTCATGATCTCAAACAGATAGTTGATCTACAGGACGGTGCCGGCCTGCCCCCCACCAGCACTTAATGCAGAAAACAACATGCTTGTCACTCAGGGAGCCGGTGCAGGGGAACAAGGACCCTGCAGGGAGTCGGCTGGGCGGGCCATCCTCCTGTCCTGGTGGCAGCCCCCCCTCCCACTGTTCATTCTTTCCCACCACATGTTCCCAGGACCCCGCCTGGCCAAGGGCAGGGACTTAAACACCTCGGGAGTCCAGACAGCACATGCTGGGTCTGTGAATGTAGAGGATCTGAGGCAGAGACTTTAAAAATGAGAACGACCATTTGGTCAGGATTTTTGCATGCATTTTCTATAAAACGCTGTATTCAATAACTGAAGGATATTGATTCTTTTCAAATACTGATCGACACTTATTGATATGGACCACAGACCAGACATAGCAAGCATCCGAGGGTGACACCACCTTGTCACTGAGCGACTGATGCAGCAGTCTACAGGCACATGCTGGGCGTTGGAAACGTGGCTAGACCTGAAAAATAAAGTGCATTGTATGTGTGAAATATACTCTGTATTTTGAAGATGGGAAAAAAAGAAGTAAACTGTCATTAGTAATTTTAAATTGATTGTATGTTGAAATAATACCATGTATATGAGGCTATTTAAAATACAGATTATTAAAATTACAAAATAACATCATACAATGTGTCAGAATTTGTGAGATATGGTTACAGTAACACATAGAGCAAAGTTTAGAACAGGAATTGGCAGAATTTGGACATCATTCGGCCCCCTGCTTAATTTTACAAATAAAGTTTTATTCAAACGCACACATAAAACTAGAACGAGGCAAAGACAAGTAACCAAGTAGCACAGGAGAAGTGGAAGGAAGTGAGTGAACATGCCAGGATTCTGTGCTGGGAGGTGGTGGCAAAGGCGGGAGGGCAGTGGAGGAGGACAGCTAGCGTGTGGGAGGGGAACGCAGGGCGGGGGCTCACACGGCCCCGCATCAGCTGACACAGAGAGGCTGCCTCAGGCTCCATGGAGATGTCATCCATCACGTCCATGGAAACGAGGACTGAGGGATGTGATAGGATTCGGGAAAGATCTGCTGAGACTGGGGCAGGGAAGAGTTCAAGGTCCAGATGGATGCTGTGCATTTTGGGGAGCCACTGTGGGGAACAATGAAAGGTTTGTCAGCTTCACAGTGATGGTGTGGGGATTTGGACAAAATAACCAAGTAACTGTGCAAAGTCACAGGCCTACTATGAACATAGTTGAGTGCCCCCTGCTTCGTTCCTAGACACAGCACACAGCCAAGGCAGTTATGACGCAGCCGTTATGATGGCGTGGGCTCCAGGCCACAGGAGCAGAGAGTGCAAGGAGAAGCTTCCTGAGATGCTCGAGTTTAAAGAAAAGATTTGATTTTTAAAAGGGAGGAAAGCTTATTTCGTTTTGTCTTTTCGGTTTTGGTTTGTTCCTTGGTTTTTACTTAGTAAAGTTAGCAGCATTTGACAAGTGACTGGAAATAAAGGAGAAGGAACAGGGGAAACAAATGCTAGCTGGACACTTTTAAAATCTGATTCCTATGGAGACCCTGGCATCAGGGACCAAAGGGAGGGACAATCTACAGAGGAAAATAATGAGCCACTTTTTTATTTTATTAGTTGCTAAAATTGCGAGAGGCTGTGCTCTCACAAAGCCTTATTTAGATGCCCCTGCTATTCTGCATGTCTCTTAAATTTCATCTCTCCCAGTTCCTGTGAAGCAGAAAGCTCAGAGCATCCCCAGTTATTCTTCCCCAGGGCACAGTGACCCGGGTACCTGCGTGTTTAGCTTCATCTACTCAGCTGGCTGTTTGCAAGGAATGCACAGATGAGCCAAGTGCAAAGAAGGGGTGTGTGGGGTTCAGCACTGGCGCTTTTAAATGCCAGGCAGCACAGGAGAGAGGCTCCCCAGGGAAGACGGTGCTGTTTTTCCCCAGTTTCCTCATCCAAACAGATCTCTCCCAAGCACGAGTGCACCGCCTCTCAGCACCTGCTCTCCCACGGCTCAGGCGCAGCCAAGCTAAGGGGCTGTAGGTTGTGTCATCCACACAGGGAGCGCCTGAGGCCTCGGTAAGTGCGGCCCCAGCACCAACTGGCAAAGTTAGTCCTGAAACTGCAGCATAATTTAACTTGTCATTATTCACGCAGCCTGATCTTATCACTTTATCTGGAAGAGGGCAAAACGGTTTATATAATTGATAAACTCCTATTGAAGTATCATCACAGGAGACTGCACTTGACCCCCAGAGCCCTTCAAGTCATCTAGTGGCATCCTAAGTCCCGGAGGTCGGCCCCTCTCCAGTCAGAGCTGTCCACTGAAATTTTACACCGGCCGCTGATTTCAAAGGGACCTGAGCTCTGGGCTTAATTAAACCTAAGTTGAATTTGTAGAGAACTTCATTCCGGCCTAATTTCAATTTTTCATAATCAACTTTATATTTTTTTCCCCCTAAATTTGAGGTCCTTGCAAAGCCGCAGGTATCGGTAGGAGTAACGCAGAGACGCCCATATTCTGCTCTACTCTCGGGCGCATCTTCTGAAGCTGTACTATCGCTTCCGGGAGGTAACCTGTTTACAAATGAAGAGTTTTCATGCTCAAAAGTTTCACCATCTGAAGTTACCTCAACGCCAGTTTAGAGGAGCTTGTGCTTGAGAACTGGGCTTTCTCTGGCCACGCGTAGTGCACCAGGCCACAAACTCTGCCCTCAGCGGAGAGAACCGGCAGGGCTGCAGTCAGCGCTTCAGCCCCGGCCCCCGCCCGCCCCACGTCTGAGGCAGCTAGGACTGGAGGCCAGGAGGCCGGAGCTTGGAGCCGGTGGGCGGACGGCTCCGGCAGCTGCGTCCACACCCCCGGGTTCTGGGCGTGACTCACACCGTGGCTCGAGAACAATGGCTTTCTTCTCATCCCACCACACGCTCGGGAGCCCAGTTGGCACCCGCTTCGTCTGTGACTCAGGAGGGTTCCGTGCGCTCCAGCGAGGCAGGCTTAGGGGGCGTGACGTGTCCAGCGCACCAGGGGGGCTCCTGCCTGGCCCGCCCCCTGGGAAAGCACCTGCCCAGGTCAGGTCAGCCCGCGCAGGAGCCGCCTCTGTGCTGAGTGCATGCGCGTGTGCGCGCCTGATGTGGTTGTAAAAGTGCTCAAAAAAAAAAAAAAATAGCAAAAACGCAGAAGGGAAAACTATTGCCAGCAAAAGCTGCAGGAGCCACAACAACGTGTCCATGGCCAGCGGCATCCCCAGGCTAAGTGAAGGGACGCCCTTCCTGCTGACCCCGAGGCCCAGGCTGGCTGGGCCCAGGGAGCTTCTCCACAGCCTAGGTCACCGGAGACCCTGGGCATGTCCCCTGCCCTGGCCCCGTCTGGGCTTCGTGACTGACCCGGTTCGTCCCCTGCCCTGGCCCTGTCTGGGCTTTGTGACTGACCCGGCTCGTCCAGAGGACAGGAGCTGGGGCTCCATGCCACGCCCAGCGCAGTGCAGCGCTGTCGTTCTGTCCGTCTGTCTGGCTTTTGAGACTAGGAGGGAAGGATAGAAAAAATAGAGAGAAAAAAGATGCGTGTAGAGATGAATGATATGATACCGGGACCTCTTCCTGTATCCTTGTAGACCAAGCTGGCAGGAAAAAGGGGTGGAGGCGGCTAGGTGAGAAGCGCCAGGTGTCTGTGGAACCCGCGGAGGGAGTGCAGCGCCGGGAACGGCCGTTCTTCTCCAAGGACGCACAGCTGTTATCCCTTGCAAGGTTACTTCAATAAAAAGTCCAACCAAAAAGCCGAACTCCACGTTCAAGTCCGAAATGGATACCACGGACTGAGCTTCGCTGAGCTCCAGTGGGGGCGGGATCTGGAGGAACTCGAGCTGGGTGTGCAGCAGAGAGAAGGTCCAGAGGTCGTGCTGGCCCCACGGGCGGCGTAGGCGACAACGCGGCATCCCTCGGGCCAGCCTCCCGAGCCTCGGGGCAGGGTCTCCAACAAACGCTGAAGAGCGGGCTCGCTGGGTGAGCAGGGGACCCAACAAGGAAAATCGAGCCCAGGCCGCGCTCCACATCAAACGGACTCCTCCTGCGCCCTGACGCCGGGCGTGGTCCTTCGTGGGCAGGGTCTCATGGTTCCTTCTGACTCCGCTTTAGCAAGAGCAGAGCAGAGGTCGTTGGTAGACGAAAGTGGAAGGGGGAAAGAGCAAGGCGGGGCAACCTCCCCCACGCATGAAACCTCAAAAATTAGTGAGAAAAACTATAGGGAGAAAAATCAAAGATTTTGGCCTGGCCTTGTGGTGCGCGTGGTCTATACAGAGCAGTTTATTGCGCAGAATATGAAAAGGGAGGTGAGAGAGAATGCTCCCTAAACCTGACTTATCTATAACTGGGAGTTAGAAGGCTATTTCAAGACTACTTTTTAAATTTATATTCTGATAAATACCAAGGATGGTTTTTATTAGGACACTTACTGATTTTTTTCCCTTCAAACTGTTATATTTTTTCTATTGGGGAAAAAAAAAAACTTCATAAGCTATCACTTAGGTTGTATGTTTTTGTTTGTTTTTTTGTTTGTTTTCAGTGAGAAAATGATGTTTCCTTGAGGCGGCCAAAGGAAAAGAGCCGAAGCAGGAGGGGCAATGAGAGGTTAGCCGGCATGTCACCTTCCGCCATCAGGGGGCGCTAACCATCTGTGGTAGGCAGGTGCTCAAGATGGCCTCCAAGATCCCCATCCCGGTTACTCAGTCCATCACTCGGGGAGGTGCTGCTGTGAAGGGGGTATCCAGACGTCACGACAGAGCTGAGTGGGCCTGGTCCAGTCGGGGAGACCCTCGGCAAGACAGCGTGTCTCAGGCTGGCTGCAGAGGGCACAGACGCCAAGGGTGTGGGACTGGCCTGCTGCGTGTGAGGACGGGCTGGGCGAGGACAGGGCTGGGCGAGGACAGGGCTGGGTGTGGAAAGGGCTGGGTGTCAGAGCGGGAGCAACGGGCCCTCTCTGCAAGGGAGAGCGCCGCTGGCCCGCAGCCAGCAGGGACACAGGTGTCTCAGCCTGGAGTTCAAAGGACTGAGCTCTGCGAGTGACCAGGACAGCAGGATGAGGACGGAGAGCTCCAGGAGCCGCTGACCCTTGATGTTGGCTTCCTGAGGCCATCCAGGGAGAAGCCAGCTGCCCAGACCTGTATTTCCAGGCTGCAAAACTGCAAGGTCATAAGTGGGTGATTTGTTACTACAGAAATAGAAAAGGGATACACGTTCATTAACAGAACAAAAGAGAAAGGAGGGAGAAAGGAAGCTCAGCTGCTGCTTCTTCCTCCACAGAATGGCCAGGGATTTTCTCATCCCTTTCCTCACAGGCAGACAGCTCTGATTCCAATCCCTGGTCTCTCCAGATTCTCATCATGACCCAGAAACTCACACCCGTTTTATATTAGAGTGAGACATCGTCTCCTCATTGGAATGGACTGGAGATTCCTAAGTCAAAATTTGACAGACATTTCCCAGTTATGAGATTCCCTTCTGCATGTGTGCTCCAACTTCTGAAGGGAAAGCTGAATTCTTGTGACGCAGCCCCACTGCATTTTCAGATTAGATATACCAAGTTCCAAATAATTCATCTACAGAACACAAATGCTGGCAAATGCCGTGTGTGTGTGTGTGTTTTCCCCAAATAAGTTTCCTATTAATTTGTTATTATTTCAACCTCTAATTAAGTAGCCAAAAAAATAAATAAACGCATTAAATGCCAGGGGATAAATAACCTCATTCTACTATGATTTTTGGTTAACTTTGAGAATCTATGAAGAATTTTGAGAATAACTAGGTAATATGTTCCAAACTGATACCTAATTACCTCTGCCCTGACTATGGAGTAAATAAATAATTTCATTATTATGATAATGAAAACAAGTTAGGGAATTTCCCAAGGACACACAAAGACAATCTTCATCAGAGTTATCTTCCTGCTCCGCTCAACAAGCCTGCATTTGTCAGATGTCACCGGGCTAGCCCTAAAATCTTTGGCATCGATAATGAAAGCAACTTAGAGTAACACGAAAAATCTTTTCCCCTCGCTTGTTTCCAACTGGACACAATTTCTGCTCATGTTTTTCTTTTCCCAGCCTCTTCACTGAATTCAGTTATGATGAAGTAAATTAACAAGAAATGTGCTTGTTATATTTCCTTGTCAATAGTCTGTCTGTGTTGGCAGGATTTCTGAAGTCTAAACACTTATGGGAGCAGCAGGAACCTAACTTAAAAATTACGTAAAGAAGTGGATGAAGTAAGCTGGCGCTGTGTGAGCTCTCTGCCTGCAGAGCACTTTAAATTTCTCTCCCATTTTTTTATGATCTAAAAATACTCAAAAAGGATCAACTAAAATGGCAAATAAAGAAATAGGCATGCAAAAAATGCACTCTGATTTTGAAAAACATTTGTCTTTAAAAGAAAAGTTAAAGAATGTTTAAATCAACAATCGTTCTTATTGTTAGTGATATAGATAGATTTTTATGATGCCACCCACTAACTCAGTTGTATATCTCTAATTGTTGACTAAGGAAGCAGTGTAAATCCTCTTTCCCTCCTCCATCTCTTTTGTTATTTATTAAAAGAAAAAAAAAAAAACAGAAAAACAGAATTCTCAAGGAAGACTCAAAGCAAGCTCTGTGAGTGTGTGCAAAGTTGGGAAAAGAGAGGAAGTCAGCTGCAAGGACCAGTCTCCATTGTTGGACCTCTGGTCCTAGCCATTATCTTTGATTAAGCTCCAGGTTCTACAAATACTTAATATCTGATATTCAGGAAAAAGTGAAATAACCTCTACAAAACTCCTAGAAGCATTATTTATACAGATACTGACAATGCCACATTTCTGAAAATATAAGTGTTGAAGGACATCATTGTCTCTTTTTTGGGGGATGTGGGAGGGTTTTGTAAGATGGACCTTGTTTCTTGGGTTAGTTACTCTTCTGTACCAGTTGGGGAGTAAATAATTTCAAGTGTAGCCTTGCTAATTTAGCCCTTTCTTCTCCCTCTGATATCAGATTAAATAGATGATTAAAATCTTTTGGAAAATTTTACCAAAATTGCCCCTATTTGATGTATAGTTGAAAAAAGAAATGAGTACATTTTATTATTAAATCCTAAGGTAGGCGGTAGGTATAATTTCCCAAAATGCCTAATGACTCCCACATAGTAGCTTCTGCAATGAGAAAACGTGAGTCAGTGAACCTGTGGATGCATTTTATCATCTTTGCATTTTGTCACCCAGCGCACATGCGGTGGGTTTCCATTTGGATAAGGCTCGGTAAATATAAGTGAGAAAATCATGCCTTGTTGAGAAAAGTCTCTCTGTAATTTCTTGACCACACGAAGTCAGTAGAATTCAAATGTTGAGATGGTCTGTTATACAAAGCCACTATCATGAGATTTATTTGCAATTGCAAACACATCATCCAGTGTGACCTGGGTGTGGAGAGAAGAAAACCACCACTTACTGAGTGCTGGCTGCCAGGCCTGACACGATGAGTTTAGCTATTTCGTGTTGTCTTCACTCCTGCTGTGACGACGTGCGTGAATGTGCAGGACGTCAGAGTCAAGAACTTAGAACCTGTGTAGAAGTCAAACAAGAGACAAGCATGTGCACATTTCTATTAGGAACATGCAAAGCATTGCCTCTCAACTCACTGTTCTTCCTTTTAGTTCCCTCTCTCATGAGAATCTCTTCTTTGTTCTCAAAATCTAGGCTTGCCCACCCCCTTACTTTTCTGTCATCACTTCGTTCTACCCAGTGTCTCCTGAGGTCTTCCCATTCCTCGGACCACTTGACTCACCCCTCCCGCCCACCCCGTCCCAGTGCATGAGCTCGTCCTTGGCAGTGCTGAGCTCTGCTCTTTCGAGGGCCATTTTCTGGGTTACTTTACCAGCAGCAAAGTCCACAAGTGGTTTAGGCTCTGGCTATGCCATGAAGTTTCCAACTGGACTGGAACTTTAACAAATGAAAGGTTTTCTTTTCCTAAAATGAGACAAATTGACTTCTAAGTGAATTAGAAAAACTGATTTATTTTTGAGCTCTAGGAGATCAAGAGAATATGACTGAGACTCTGGTTTTAGAGTACATTTTTATAGACAAACCTCTGCCTTGCATTGGAAGCTTTCCCAGTAAATACAGACTCAGACTTGCCAAGAGTTTCTAAATAAAGATAAAGGTATCCTAGACAATGTGCCGAGCGTTAAGGCAGCTCTTCCTTCTGGCGATTGTCAAGAGCCCGCGTTGGCCCCTTAGGATGGGGCTCAAGGTCCCTGGCGCACAGATGTTGACTTCATCTGGGGACTTTCTTTACCCGTGTCCATGTGCCCAAAGCTGCGCTCTTGCTGCGTGAGTGAGCGAGTCGATTTCTTCAGCCTGTGCTCCTGTGATGACAGACGTTCAGGTGAATGTGTGAAAGGTGAGTCCTAAGCTGTTAAGTGAAAAGCAGCTTGTATGTAAAAGGGTGCTGGAAACTTACCTTATTATTATTTTTAAATAAACTGTATAATATTCTAATTTTGCCTCAATTCATTATTTAAAAAAAGGCCATGGTTTTTCTAATTATGTGGTTTGTTGAAAGAAAACCTTATGAGATGTCCCCTGTGAATTACTTAATGGAAAAAGCCAAACAATATCTCATCTCGGTAGGAGTTTAAGCCTCCCTCTGGCTGAAAAAGGCACCCCCATCTTTACTTACTAGTACCCAACACAGAGAATTCAACACCCTCTCCCTCCCTGCACAGGTCACTGTTCATTCTGTCCTTCTACCTGCAAGAGCCCTCTCTGGCCAACACATCTTCACTCACGCCTCACCCAGCACACTTCAGGACACTCCCAGTCACTCTTTCCCACGGCTTCAGAGGACGTTGGGTCCAGAGAAGCCAGGAGGGACACGCGCACCTCGACCTCCTCCCCAGCCATTGCCCTGCACCACTTAGGCGCAGTGATGGAGATGGCCACCTAGACGGATTCTCCAAGCTCTCTCGTCTACACGCTGGGAGGCAGACTATTTTTCTATTTTCCAGAAAAAAATGCTAATTGCTATTTGTCTATGTTCTAGAAAGAAACACCCACATTGTCCACAGTTTTCATCTCACTTTTTTTTTTTTTGGCGTTTGACTCTGTAGGTTGAAATACTAAACCGTGTTTCACTCACCAACCAACTGGTATTTGAGATCTAGTCACATACTTCCCCATCCTTACAGAATCATCTTCCCGGACTACTTTGACCTTCACTGTCTGCGAGTCGCAATGCTAGGACTTCTTGAGAAAAAAGAAACAGCTCTTGTTTATCCCGTGCAAGGGACAGCATGGGCACTAGTGACAGCCAAGCCTAGAAAACACAGTGACAAAAGACAAATCTAATCAAGAGTGAGAAGGGAGTGAGGAAAGTCAGAAGAAAGGGAGCATCTATACACTATAGGAGGCCCAGGAGGTCAGCAGGGCACAGCTCCACCTGCTTCAGCACCAGGCTCCGTGTTCTTCCTTGGGTTCAACACCCAGGCCTGTGGTTTGGGTGAAAGAATCCAGGGGTTACTTTATGGGTCAGGCTTGAAAATGGTTATAGTAACGGTAGCATGTTCAATGACAGGCAAGTCCAGGAAATTGTCCCCCGCTCTCAGACTACTGAGAGAGGTAGAATGAGAAACCGAACAATCGTCAACAAAAATAGATCCCACTGGGTTCGTACTGAGAACACACCATGGCCCAAGTAGGGTTTCCCATTGGATAGAAGCCCACACTGGCCCAGTGGAGTTCATAGGGAGAATATTTATGTTGCCTTCACGATGAGTTGTGATATATCTACTTTGAACATTTACTCCTTGTACACTCAAAGCGAAGCAAGCACGCATATGAAAGCATTTTCTTCTCACCTATTACTATGGTGTGATGTAGAGAGAATGTTTCTATATGTCTTTTTTAATATTTTACTTATTTATACATACAAGAGTTGGGGTGCAGGCCAGTGGCATAGGGTGAGAGGATCCCCCAGAGGCAGAGTGGGGAGCAGAACAGGCAGATCGACTGAAATACACTGCTGAGGGGAAATACACTGCTGAGGGGAGCAGGGGATCAAACTCACACTGCAGTGGCTATAGAAGCTCCACAGTGTGGCGCTCAGCCCCTTGTGCCACCAGGGAGGCCCAGAATGTTTCTCTATGTTGGAAATAAATAAATGGGAGTGAAGCTGCAAAGGAGAAATGGAGCCCCAAGTTTTGTTGATAAAGGAAAATATTATCCTCGTATTTACATATCACTCATAATGATTAACTTCTTGCTGATTTTAATTCCAGTTACACAACTTGCTGGATTTCTGGTCTTTACTGTGAGCTAACACTAAGCTAAGCGCTGTGTATAAATTATTTGATTTGATGTTCCCAAGGCCTAGGAAGTGGGCATGCTAACTACTTACATGTTTAGGAGTGATTACAATGTCTGGTTCAAGGTCCAATGATCTCCCTTTTAATTTGGTTTCCTAAGGACCTTTCATCTATGTTGGAACCCCCAAGTGTTACTGTGTCTTGCTTCGAGAGTTATCGCCTTACTGTATTTCATAAAAAAAAAAAAAAAAAAATTGAAACATTCTAATGAATCTGGCTTTTAAAAGAGATCCTGGGGTAAATTTTTTCAGAACTAAATTTTTTTGTCTTATAAGTGTTATTTTTTCTCATAATTTAAGCAAATGTTTATTTTAGAGTACCTACTTCACATTCAATTGTAAAAATAAAAGTGTTAAGTAGTATTAATTATGGCATCTACCCACAAGGCTTACTGGAGCTAAGTCTGGGAGATACCAATAAATAAAATGCACCAAACTAATAGAAAATAAAGGAAACATGGCCTATAGCCTGAATTTTGTCTCTCACTCAAATTGTGTATTTGGATCATGTTCTACAAGGATTCTCATAACCAGGGAAGGTTGCATGAATAAGGATAGAACTTCAAGAGGACAAGAGAAAATGACCCAGATTGGGAAAGGCTGAGAGGACAGAAGGTATTTGAGGAAATCATAGGAGAAAACTCAGTGGTAAGAAATGTGGAAATCAGACTGGAGGTGGAATTCAATCTGTGCATGCTTGGTAATAACTTCACATTTGGCAAGGGCTTATGCCGAAAAGTCTGGAACCGAGTTGTCTGTAGAGACAAGAGCGGTTGGGGTCGAGAAGGAGCTCACACAAAAGTGGATGTCAGTGCAGAGAGGGCCTCAGGAGTGGCACACAGTGGGAAGCTCAGTGTGCTGGTGGCGATCATGGTGTGATGTCTGCAGATACTGAGTCGGGTGCCGCACACTCGGCACTCACACTGTTATGTGCCAGTCTTACTTAAACGGAAGAGAGGTGATCTGGGCACATGTGGGTTAGGTTTCATCAATGTGCAGGTGCTCAGAACCCTTCCATTGTTTCGACTGATTAACACACAAAGTATAGAATCCCGTACATTGGCCTTTCAAATTAAACAACTATCTTAGAAAATTGTTATGAAAATGGATTAGATGGATACGTGTCAAAATGTTTTGGAAATATTCATGTTCTCTACTAATCTCATCCCCTCTCACTCCACTAATAACCTTCTTATTTTTTTAAAGATTCATTTATTTATGCATACAAGAGCTGGGATGCAGGCTAGGAGTATGAGGGGTGAGAATAATGAGCAGAGACAGAGTGGGGAGCAGAAAGGCAGACCGACTGAGGTACACTGCAGAAGTCTGCTGCACCATGTGGGTCCCCTCCCTGGCCGGAGATCGAACTGGTGCTGCAGTGACTGCTAATGCTTCATAGTGTGGTGCTTAGCCCCTTGCACCACCAGGGAGGTCCCTCTACCAATAACCTTCTTACTGCCAACACTATTTGTTATGTTATGTATAACCCCTTAGACTTGACTCTGATACGTGAAGATATTGATTTGGTTTTTGAACTGGATTCATAAGTTGAATAACTATACTCAATGTAGAGTGTCTCTAGAAAATTGTTCATTTGTTTTCTGTCTTCCTCCCCTGAAAGAAAATTTCCATGAACCTAAATATTTATCTGTTGTGTCCACTACTCTATCTCCAGCACACACACATGTGTCTGACACAGACTAGACTTTAAGATGGAAAACATTTGTTGAGTAAGCACCTGACACTCCCAATTTGCCCTGCTCCCCAGGAGCAACTAGCCCAAAGCACTCTGCATCCCTGCCTCTCTGCAGCAGTGTGAGGAGGCGTGGACACCCGACCCTGCTGTAACCTGGACTGACTCACCTCGTAACTTATCCTAAGCAACAGAGACTGTTGGTCAGTGATGAGCTTTGAAATTGGAAGGCCATAAGATTTTGGAGACACTGAGTCACAAGGATGCAGCCGATGGCACGGTCAATCCATTATTAGAGTAGATAAGAGGAGGGAACAGGACCGTCACATTGCTGGAAAGAAAATGAAGAAGACAACATGTCCCCCAAGTAAAGAAGAAGAGGAGAAGGGGGAACATCGAGGGACTCTGAGAGTTGTCTTGGTTGGTTTGTAGTAGCTCCTCACTTTCCAGTGGGAGACATTTGAGACCCAGTTGTTCTTCAAGCGTTTGGATGAAGTTTTGGCCACCAGCTGTGATTGGGATAAAGAGAAATGGTGGCCCCTTGTATCCTAAGGAGATTCTGGGGTTCATCACCTTCCCCTTTTTTTAATACTACATCTAATATTGAAGAAAACAACTTCCATTCTTGAAGTTTCTCCCAAACTAAGCAGTGAGGAACAGGAGCAGGGGGTATTTTCTTGGTGACATTTGAGCCCCATGGAAAGTCTCGCTGCCTCCAAGGCTCACACACAGGGTGGGGGGTCCCTTTGTGATGCAAACATCAGAACCTGGACACAGCTTCGTGAGCGCCTGCCACGCTCCTGCTTCCGGACAGTGCACACCAGTGGGGGAGCAGACGATGGACACGATTGAAATGGGCGTTACAGAGAAATGATCACTGTTGGAAATGAGAGGTCTTCAATGAGGAAAAGATCAGAACTAAGTTAAACAAAGTGAGGAGTTGAGATCTGAAGAGGGACAGAGGCTGGAGAATGATGTCTGGGAAAGGGCAAAAGGAGAGGGTGATGTTGGACCAGACACCAGAAGGAGGTGGAAGAGCCAGAAGACATAGGCCATGTAAAAGTTTTCCTAAAAAGCAGAAAATGCAGAAGTCAAAGTAACTGCCAAGGTCGTAGGACACAAATGTGTGCTGTGTGTGAATGGAATTTCATTGTGGTGTGGCGGGCAGAGTGGGCAAGGGGAGCGAATGAGGGGAGAGGTTGTTGAGGGTGATATGAAACCACTTCATGTTGGCCTTTGTAAACTGGGGGGATGCCTGTGGGATTGAGGGTGAGCCAGGTAGATGTCAGGTGAAGTTGAAGCTGTGGAATCACAGGGCTTGAGTCTATGTTTAAAGGATCCCTCTGGAGGAGCAGGACCAAGATGGAGACATGGCACGGAGGAATCTCAGCAACGTAGGGGCAGGAAGAATGTGCTGGAGGAGTCTTCTGTCTCTAGCGGGCCTGACACCCGTCCAGAAAGCACGAGCAGCCACCTGAAGAAGTTTCATTCCCGCTCACCACTCCCCACCCCAGAATCATGTAGCAATACCGTGCTGGGAAAGAAGAGAAATGCGCGAAACATACAGAAAAGGTCAAGAACAGCAGCCCAACAGAATCACATGCTGAAGACTAAACTGGCTGCAGGAGGTAGCGTGGCCACTCATCAAATCGCAACCTAAGACCGGAGCAGGGAGCAGGGCGCCGGAAGCCTCACTGGCCGGCAGATAGGAGGAAACACGACTTGGAGAGTGGATGCAGGGAAGATGCAGCGGGAGGGCGGGACAAGAACACACCCACAATGTGGATTCTGGCCAACCAGGGCCGAGAGCCCAGGCTGCCTCTGCTCCCCGTGACACAGCCCCACGCAGCCCCCGTGGGGAGAGAGTCCTGGGCAGGGGTCCTCACAGTGTGTTTTGCCAGTAAGTGCACGGGGAGGGGAGCTGCTTTACCATTGCCCTGTTATGTTTGTCCGCATTCGCTAGGAGCATCAGCTTTATTAACAAGTAGTCATGATTACCTCAGGGAAGGAGGCAAATGTCCCGGAGGTCATTACACCATATTTTCTACACGAGAACTCCACGCCTCGAAAACTGTGGTCCCCAAAATTTAAAGTCTTCCTGTATTCTGGCAAGTAGTCTACAGGACTGTGCTCACAGAGCTTAAACTTAGAGCATGGGAGTAATATATAGCTGGGGGTCCATGCTCTGTAGTGGGGAACCCCTCTGTCACATGGAGGGGCAGGAGGATGAAGGCCTGCACCCCGCTATCGAGGCAGCGGCATGGGGAGCGCAGAGCAGAGCGGCTGCTGGTGCCAGAACTGGGGGCTGTGGATGGGGAGTCGGAGGACACTCAGGGAAGGGCCTCAACATTAGACCACAGTGGGAGGCTGCAGTGTTATTCTGACCCCAAGGGGAAGGCAAGAAGTTTTATAGCAGGGAAGTGATGGAGACCATCGCTTGCAGAGCCCACTGCCTGCTGGACCAAGAAGTTGCTTGGGGAAGAGACATCTCGAAGAGAAGCTCTGGGAAGCTTTTTCACGGTTCAGCAAAACACGCCTGCAGGTCCAGCCAGCGTCTCAGCTGGACGTGGAGAGGAGGGACTGGATTCAGAGGGAGTTTGGAGGAGGAAGTCGCAGATGGTTGCAGGTGCAGAGGAGGGGACAGGAGAGTCAAAGAGGGCTTTCTTTTTGGCTGGAGCTACACAGTGACAGTGAAGCCATGTGGTGGGATGGGCTGGAAAGGGATCAGATTCTGCTACTTGGTCACTGATTTTCTGGCCACCATTCAAGCAGTAAATCGTAAACCAGAAGGAGCTTGAAACCAACCTTGGAAAGTTTCAAGGGTGCTGGTCCTTCGCCACTGTGCCAGGTGTAGAGCGGCTGTAACACATCACAAAGGCCCGGAGTCTGGACACAAAGATGTTTTGCAGCTTTGCCTGCAAGTAGAATGTACAACACACGTGCACAAACTCTCCAGGGTGGCTGGTCTAACCTAGTTTTGCTGACGCTGTAGGTGGGGTGTCTGTGTGTCCATCTGCTCACGTATTTGTTCTTGCAAGCAATTTCTCAGTGGAAATTTAATTCTAAACATATTCAACCTGAAGAAGTTAAGAAAACCCAGTCATTGTGGAAAACTCACCTTTCAAAGAGGATTTCTCAGTGATTAGGTGTAAGGTATTTTGTCTGTGATTGTACTTTTACTGCAGAGTTTAGGTCTTTCAAAGCAGTTTTAGCCTTATAAACTTCCTAGACAGGTCTAGCCGAGGAGGGTGTGGGGGCAAACCCAAGCCCATTTGGTATAAAGGAAATTTAGTTACACAAAGAAAATTGTGGCGCTGTGGGCGCTTCTCAGCGACGTAAGCACTAAAGCATGGACGCAGGTCGTGGCGCTGAGCTCCTATAAGACCGGAGCTTTCCCACACTTCATGCTTTGTGAAAAATTAGGGTCTGTGTGGTCGAGAGAAAATTCCTTCTGGTCTAGTCTTACACATTTTAGGTGAATTATGGGTCTCATTCTTCTTAAACATTCACCATCAGCCACCTAGAATTAATGGTAAGTGTTAGATCATCAATCTAGGTTAGATGGACATTTAAATTAATTAGAGTACATTGGGAATTGCATTAGGAGAACTTGGAAGTCCAGTTCTAGATTCCTGGTTTAAGGCTCATAATCCTCCAAAGTGAGTCAGCCCTCACCTTTCAAGGTTTCGGTTTTAGATCACTGTTGATATTCAATTTATTTGTAAAGATTATAGATGCAGAAGTTGCGACCTCTTATCCTGTGATTAAGAGAATCAAATTTAGATTTATATACTTAAATTAAAAATTAGAGTGTTTCATAGAGAACAGGAAGGAATAGCATAGTACCTGTGAGATAGAATATTTTAAATTAAATAAACACATAGACACGCATACCTATAATAAGAACCTCAGTGCATATAAGAGACATTCAGAACAACTTGAAGACAGTGTTTATCGGGGCTCCCAGGCAGCACAAGTAGTTGAGGTCCACGCTGTGAAGCTTCCACAGCCACGGCAGTACGAGTTCGATCCTCAGCCAGGAAGGGAACCCGCTGCTCCCCTCAGCAGTGTATCTCCGTTGATCTGCCTGTTCTGCTCCCTACTGTCTCTGGTGAGTCCTCTCACACCCAGCAACTCTGACCTGCATCCCAGCTCCTGGATGCATAAATAAATAAAATGCTTGGGAAAAAAAAGATAGTGTTTATCTTTGGACAGCGGGGAGACTAGAGCAGAAAAGGTGTGAAGTGACAGTGTAACGTTTCATGCAAAAATTTATACGAACACACACGTACACATATAAGTGTTTACAATATATTTTTATATACTGAGACACATTGCAGAATTTCGAAAATAACATAGAAATGC
Source organism: Galemys pyrenaicus (assembly GCA_019455555.1). Lineage (NCBI taxonomy): Eukaryota > Metazoa > Chordata > Mammalia > Eulipotyphla > Talpidae > Galemys > Galemys pyrenaicus. Next base: position 6,494,059 of record JAGFMF010011662.1, read on the forward strand.
CTGAAAAAGAAGGCAGTGATTGCCATGGCACACGCAGGTCCTTCTAGTTACCACGTGTGCCAGGAGGTGAAGTGCACTGGTGTTCTGAATCAGCCGGAGACCCATCTGCACAGAGAATTGCTTGACGTTGTGTGAAGCTGCCTGCCTTCAAACCTGACTAAGCACATTTTCACTCATCTTGGAGATGAGTTAAAAGGATGTTCTTAGTTTCCAAAGTAACCTATGGGAATTAGACAATCATCCTAGTTTTCAGTGTGAGGTTTCACGCTAACTATGGAGGGTGTGTGGGAGAGAAGCGTGAGGCAGGACTGTCCCTCGCCCCCAACCAGGTGAAGGCAGGTCACCACCGGCTCCCGTCTCCAGCGGATAAACAGGCTGGTGGCAACTTTTGCATGTTTATTCACTGTCTGTCCTCAAGAAGGCCATCAGAAGCGGCCGGCATCAAGCAGCGAAGTCCTGCGCAGGACATTTAGCATGAGAATGCGCAGCCGTGGCCCCGGGTATCACCTGGCGCTTTGCCTACACCTAAGTCAGGAGACCCGTGCAAGTCGCGTCATCCGCAGCTCGGGACCACAGCGCCTTCAGGAATCCTTTCCTCTAGCCCGAGGTGGTTATCGAGGGGGATGGCAGGCCTGCTGTCTGCTGGAGCGCTCAGATTAATGTGTTGTTTTAAAGTATGTAATGTGCCCGTAGGCTGTAGCAGTCGGGGAATAAATCATACAGGGTGGGGGTGCAGTAGAAGGAGAGTCTGGAATGCTGGTGCCGGGGCACAAAAGTATGCCGGCTGCCAAGGGAACCGAGCTCTGATTAGTAGGTGAGTGCAGTAACCTGTCCTGCATAAATCTCCAGTCTTCGGAAGGCGCTTTCAAGTGGGAAACGAAGTGGACTCGCTAGTTCTCCTGGACTGTCAGGCTGACGCTCTAAATTAAGTTATGACACATGATAACTTTGTCCAAGTGGCATGCAAGAGTCTGTCCTTCATAGAAGCAACTAGTAAGATGATGTTTGGGAATCTGAGCTTAAGCGAGTTGGAAGGTCCTGCAGCTTCTTGAGATGGAGTCCAAAACTGAAATTTTGGAATTTCTAGAAGAATTTATAAACATACTCCCATCGAATTAACTTAGAAAAACACACCCCACTTCCAATGGTCAGGCTGGTTTTAATGCTTCCATTTCTACCACAGACCATTCGCCATTGAAGCAACTCTGGTGGAAAGCCCTATAGACCAGCATCATAAGACGAAAACATGAGTCACACTGACTTTGTTCTCATCCGCTCGTGGCAGATGGAGTTCACAGCAATAGAAGGAGGCTATGGTGGATGATTTCTAAGAGCACAGAGACCCGCTCAAGGAGGAAAACAGGCCCCCTGACGTCTTCCTCATTGGAAATAAACACTACACGTGCGGATGTGGAAGTGGAAACAAATCCACTTTCTAGAACCCCGTCTGCCACAGGCGTCATCTGCGGCGTCAGAGCCCTCGGGGTGTAACAGGGGGGTCCCCAGGAAAGGGGAAGTTTCAAAATCCCGGTTCCGCCCTACGTAAGTGAAGCTGAGTAGGGATAAGAAGATGCTGGAGAAAGAAGATAAAAAAACAGAAGGCAGGAAGGAAGAAGGAAGCAGGATGGAGAGGAGCAAGGAGGCCTGGAGGAGGCACGTGGAGCAGAGGGACATGTGAAGAAACTGCGCTTGCTTCTTGGTCTTGGACTGGCTGAACAGACGTGGGTGAGAGACCCGTGGAAAGCTTAATAATGGCAGCTTTCATCTTGATTTTAATTTTGCTCTTTTCCTCCCAAATTTGTCTGACTCTTTCTGACCCTTTCCTATGGGTCTCTACTGAAAGGTCCTTTGGACGTGTGGCAGCTTTTGGGCCTTGCTTTGGGCCAATCCTATTTGGCTGGACTTTTACCCTCAAGGAGATGTGCAACTTTGAATGCTTAAATTAGTAACTATAGTCTTTGCCCTTTCTGTATTGTACTCTAATTATATTGAAGTTCCTCTCCATTAAGTCTTATATGTTTGTCTTAATGCGGCGGATGGCAGAACCCATTCAGAGAGGGCAGGTCTGGAAGTTCTGGGGTGCCCCTCCCCCTGCCCTGTAACAGTGGTGCACGCAGTTGCTCGCGACCGGTGCTCTGGGGCCGCGGGTGGGCTGTTCCTTCACTGCAGCAGCCCGGTGTGCGTGCCTGGGGGCCGCGCCACCTTAGCCTTCCGGGCTTCCTGACGTGGTGTCTTGGGAGGCGGGGGCCAGCGGGATCGGACTCGGCTTGGTCTGTGTCCACTTGACCGGTGTGGGCTGGCAACCTCCAAGGGGACCTGGGGTGAATGTGCTTGCGTATTGCAAAGCCCCCTGATTGCAACGCGCTCCGCTGCGGTGAGGCCAAACCAGAAGCAAAATTATGACAGTTTGTGAAGCCATCCAGACCCTGAAGGAAGAGAAAGAGGAGGAGAGAGAGGGAGAGGGAAGGAGGGAGGGGCTGCTGATCGTAGTGAACTCAAATCTGCTGCCTTGGAGGAGCACATGACGGATGGAGGCATTCAGAGACCCACGAGTGCCCTGCCCCTCTCGGCTACTGGGGGCGCCCTGCCGGGGGGAGGAAACCCATGGCATGTGGGGCGGACGCTCTGCCCCAGGGCACACACTGAGGGCAGCGCTGCAAAGTGACAATAGAGCCCCTTCTGTGCCTCCCCCTGACTGCTGGCCTGTGGCTCCCTCCCTGCCAGAGGCTTGGTTTGGCCTTTGGGAACGAAGTTTCCTTTTGTTACCATGCGCTCCTGTGGAGCTGGGACTGTCCTAAGGGACCTTTCTTTGGCATCCACTCATTGTTTTCAAAAGCCAGACACGGTTGAAATTGTCCTCCGTGACACAGACTAGAAGAGAATGTACTCCTGAAAGGATTTGATGTCATTTTATTAAAGTCAATTAAGAGCTCTCTTGCTTTCTTCAGGCAGGAGTTTTTCACAGTAAGTGATCTTGCCTATTTATTTTTTCCTGAAAGGTACTTTTCTATGAGGTGTCTCAGAGAGCTTGAGAAACAGGAACTTCTTTACATATTAACATATTAATTTAATAAGCTAATTTTAGTTCTAACTTGAAATATGACGTGAATTCCCTTTGAGTTAAACAAATAGAAAAATAAAGTGTCCATACAAAGAAAGGTAGAGATTAGACTGTCTCTCAACATCCATGCTAGTGTGTGTTTCTAAGAGCAAAAATCACCATTCTGGTTCTGTTTGCACAGTCATCAGGTCTTTGGGTTATGAGCATCGCGCTCCCAGAAAATGTTCACTTAGGAAGAAAACAGGAATTTATCTCAACTTTTGTCACCTGGTAAAACCGAAACATAAATAATGACTATGCGGTATTTTTCTAGTGGATTGCAAATATCCAACATGCATTTATTAGGCTCTCCTGCAAATTTCGCACCGATACTTAAAGTACAGACCTCAGCTGGTGGGCAACTGCAATAGAATTTCGCTCAACCTTCCCGGCGGCCAGTCCCTTGGGGCTGTTGGAGGCCAAATACACTGCGGAGGGGAGCAGTGGGCAAGCCAGGAGAGGTCTGCTGCTCAGTTTGGTCCTCCAAACTGATGGATTACAGCCCGCCAAAGACGTGTGGGAACCGAGAAGCCAGTAATCACCAGCTTTGACACAACTAGCACTTAGGCGGAACCTCCTCTCTCTCCGGGCATCACTTTATCAACTCACATGTCCTATCAACTGCCCAAGTCAGCTCGCAGCCTCTTCTAGGTTCCCTTTTCACTCTAAGCACAGATCAAGTTAACTGCTTTGATATTCCGTCTGATATCCTATTTCTTTTGTCCTTACGGTTTCGTGCCTTTTCCGATTCCTTTACAGGCACGTGGCATCTTCCTGGGGCTTTCAGACTGAGCGGATCTGGAAACGTGCTCTCCGCTTCCCTTAAATTTCCTAGTATGCTGTAATGAAAGTAATAGCTTTATTGTGATCGCCTCACCCTGTCTCTTACCTGATTTTCTTTTTAATTTTTTGATTATCTTTTCATGTTGGAATTTTATTTATTTATTTTTTAAATGCATCTTCCATTTAACCTTTCAATATTTACATTGCCCTTTCAATAACATCTCAAATGTAGCAGCAATATATTTGGCTTACGGTTCGGAGCTCATTTGGAGTATTTGCAACACAAATTTCAAAGAGAATATTTGCTTAACAGTCCACTTCCTGTTGCTAACAATCCTCATTATTTTATTTATTTATAAAGCAATGTCTAATGTTAACCTATCTACTTTTCTGATGAGCAGAGACTTCAAAGAATTCAATTATCATGATTTTATAAATAACCACTAGAGAATTTTCTGGACAGCTCATCTCCTCTATGAGATACACTAGTTCCCATCAATTGTATTGATCAACTTGTTCCTTGAAAACCTGTATAACTACTTTGTCAATTTCACATCAAAATTTCACTAATCTCTTTCAGTTAAACTTTGGAAAAGGGACCTCCCTGGTGGCTTTGGGGCTAAGTCTCAGTGCTGCCACCGCTGCGGCCTGAGTTTGATCCCCAGTCAGGGAGGGGACTCACAGGGCACAGCAGACCTCTCTTGTCATCCCGTTGTTCCCTCAGCAGTGGATTTCAGTAGATCCACCTGTTCTGCTCCTCACTCTTTCTGGTGAAGCTTTTCACCCTCTGCAGTCCCTCTGGCCCAGTTCTTCTATGCAAGAATTTTTTTAAAAAAAGGAATTTGACAACTATTAAAAAAATAAAATAAGCTTAGGGGGAAATGCAGTGAAAACACTTTTTAAGTGGATTTAATTTCCACTTAAGAGCAGATAATGATAGGACAGAGATGAAAAGAAAATAGTCAAAAAAAGAAAGCAGCACATTTTGTACATGTGGTATACAGTAAAATGTGCATGTTGTGTGAAAGCTCACACATATGTGCCCATGCTCTTTTTCCTGTTTTTCCCATCCCGAAACACCATTGCCCAGTAATTCTTATTTTCTTGTAAGTTTTCCCATGTTTTGAGTTTGGGGAAAACTCCGTTCCTGGCAGGGCGTCCCTCCCAGGGTCCTGTGAATATGTCCCTGCGGGAGCAAAGGGGGGCTGACCCAAAGCTAGAGATGCTCAGACTTCAACCCTTGTTTATTTCCAGGACCCGGTAGAACTCTGGGAAAGCTTTAGCTATTTATGTCTGCAAAATGGAAAACAGCACGTTCTTTAAAAGTGATTTTGCTAAAGGAAGATGTTCTTGCACAGAGAAAATAAATCAGGCACTTCAGCTTTTGGATTTGAGACCCAGATCTTCTTTTGCTGACATTACCTGACCTGAGGCCATTTCTCTTGCAGACATCAGCTGGTGCCATAGCAGGGCCCCAATGAGATACGCTATGTTGCAAAAGCAAAGAGCAAAGTTTACCGCATAGCATAACCCACTAGGACAATGTCAGCAACTATTTTTGATTCATAAAAATATATTGAATTAAGTCAGAAGTGAAAGATATTTTGATGTTGAATATGAGATGGGGTCAATTTATAGGTCTTAAAAGTCCTAAAAGACAAAATTCTTTCATTGAGCAAAACAGGGTGGCCCAAATATCATCATTTCCAGAGCTGATGGCGGTTGCGTTTGGCTGCCTGCTGGCTACATTGATGGCCACTCAGATAGTCTCAGCAGGTGACATCATCCTCCTGTGTCCTAATGTCCACACCTTTGTAGGAGCGAAGCTCTCTAGAAATCCAGGGGCTGGTCCTGGAGCCCACCGTCCTCAGCACCATGCCATCTTTCTCCTGTTTGGTAATGAACACACACGGGACCCTAAGACCTGTGGGTGAGGCGTGGACGATGCAAGGCAATCACTAGACTGTGAGCCTGCAGGAAATGGCAGTGAGAATGAAGAAAGCTGCATTCCCATGTTTGTTGCGTTATTTAAATAGCCAAGATCTGGAAATCACCTAAGAGTCTATCAACTGAAGACTGACAAATGGATAAAGGAGACATGGTAGATATACTCAATGGAATACTATTCAACAAGACAAAAGGAGATGGCACCTCCTGGCGGGGACTGTGGTGAGGATAGTGATTATGGTAAAGCAAGACTTCCGTCCATGCATGCATGGTACCCAGCTACCCCCTCAGCAGACACTTGTAATGCTGGCCGCCAGAAGCTCCACTTCCCGTTCCTCCCCAGTTTTTGTCCTCTTAGCTTAATTTACATAAGTGAAAGGCAATGCCAAATTGAGTCATCAGACCTGACCAAAAGAAAGGAAACAAAGTCACTATAACTGCCCAGCAGTTGAAGGCATATCTATAGCATCAGTATATGTGCTTTTTAATTCCATGGCTACTTTAATTGTTCACATATCTACTTGGAGAAGGAACATCCTAAGGTTTTAATATTAGAGTACACATTCGGAGCAAGATATTTATACATGAGTTATATCCTTGTCAACACAATACATATTTTTTTGTTCAGTGACTTTTTTTTCAATTTAGCAGGTATTTTGAGTCTTGCATTCTCTAGGGAAAAGTGCAAACCTGCCTGTCTGAAGGGTTATCCACAGTGGTGGTCAGGGCACCTTGACAGTTACTGATGAGTCTTCAATGCTTTCAGTAAACTTTCCCCACTTATGAGGAGGCAAGTGGCCACAGATTACTGAATCTCACCCCTAAATAAAACTGTACACGAACAGGAGGGGTGTGGGGGCTTAGTTATCCTTTAGTAAGTGATCAACTTTAGTTAGTACAGCAAAATAATCAGAAATAGAAGAGAAAATAAGTAAGTTAAAAATTAAACATTTGTATGTGTACACACGCACACACACACACATACACACATCCCTCCAGATAAAAAGCAAATGGAAATGGAATGGAAGCCTCCCTGCTGGTGAAAGGGCTTAAGTCTAAGCACTATGAAGCTATTTGCAGCCACTGCAGCAGGAATTCGATCCCCAGCTAGGGAGGGGACCTACAAGGTGCAGCAGACCTCTCCTGCCTCGCCTGCTGTCCCCCTCAGCAGTGTGTTTCAGTCGATTTGCCTGTTTTGCTCCCCACTCTGTCTGTGGTGAACCCTCTCACCCACCACACCCCTGGCCTTTACCCCAGTTCTTGCATTCATGAATAAAAAAAATTAAAAAAAAAAAAAGTGAAAATAAAAAGAATAATAAGTAAAATGTGTTCATACACGGGGATTCTATGCAGCAATCAGATGTTATGAACTGAATTTGCATATGTCACTATGAATATTCTCAAAGCAAAATGAGATATGCACCATATCACAAATGTCATAACAGGGACATATTTTGAAAATTTACAAACTTTTAAAACAGACCAAAGATTCTAGACCAGAAGGGCATATTTTAAATATTTCAGGACACATCTCTGTGAGAAAGGAAAACAAGATGGGAAGCGTAAGGTAAAGAGGAAACACTTAATAAAATGAAGACTGAATCTTGGCTTGTCGAGGGCCTAGGATTGTGCTTATAAGACTCGAGGGACTGATCTGTTCTGTTCGTTTAAATGCCTTGCAAACCCTCCTGGCACTGCATTGGTCCTTCATCTATAAACCACACTCACAATTATAATCTCATACAAATTAAATTAAGAAATTCATAAAAATTAATAAGAGAAACTTATTCAGATATTAAACTCAGTTTACAAGAATAAGATCTCAGTAGTATGGCTTTTGATAGAACATATTTCTAAGAGAATATTCAGGAGCCAGGAAAATATTTCTTTGTAAAATTTATTTATTTATTTTTATTAATTTTCTTACCACGTTTGCTTTCATTTCTCAGTGTAGTCCCCATAGACTTTTCATCACCAGTTTACCTGTGCACCATGAGAAATGTATTTCTCACTCCTTTTTCAACAATTATTATTTTTTATTAAAGTAACTGTATTCGTGTATGCAAGTTTTGGGTGTTGCTTGCTGAGAAGCCACATGTGTCTATTCTGCATTAGGTGCAGAACCCTTCACTATCTCATCGCCACCCTTTTGCAGCATACCCACACGCCTTCCCCTTCCCCAGTTAGTAGCCACTAATTGGTCACATGTTTAAAAGGTTATTTTTTTTTTTTCATTTAATCCATCTGTTCGTTTTCTCTATAGACCACGTATTGCTTGTCTCTCTCTGTTTGGCGTATGTCACTAAGCATAATCCCCTCCAGGTCCATCCATGCTGTTGTAAATGGCAGGGTTTCATCTCCTTTGTCTTGTTGAATAGTATTCCATTGTGTGTATCTACCACATCTCCTTTCTCCACTGGTCAGTCTTCAGTTGATAAGCTCTTAGGTGGTTTCCAGTTCTTGGTTCCTTAAATAATGCTGCAATTGTCTTTTTGAACTAGTGCTTTTGTTGGAAAAGAGTATGATGAGTCCTCCAAAAATTGAAACTGGAAATTCTATATCATAAATTCATTTTCAATAAGAAAAGTAGTTAACCACTCAGATCATTCCGAAGCTAGTTGTAGGTCGGCAGAAAACATGGTGACTTTTGGCTCCTTGAACTTTTCTCTACAAGTAGAAAAGCAGGAAATCAGGGAAGGTTTGTCTTTTATTCAAGTGTTCAGGTGTTCATCCTACAGGAAATAGAATGTTACAACCCTATGCCTATTATTTCTGCTTTGGCCTGAGGACAGATACTTCCTACTGAGTCTTTGTGAATGAATCACCATAAGAAGGCAGGAATGCATGACCTGGTGGGCAGGGGAGCTGGGCTGCAATGATATAAAATATATCTAAATTAAAAAAAAAAGCACAAACCTTAGTCCATAACAGGAGAAAATTAGCTTCCTGTCTGCTTTATTGTTATTCTTTTTCTGTACCCTACGTTTATTGCAACACTGTTTATCATGGCTAAGACTTGGAAACAACCCAAATGCCCCCAAATAGACAACTGGATCAAGAAGATGGGGTCTATATACACAACAGAATACTATTCAGCAGTCAAGAAAGATAAACTCATGCCATTTGCAGCAGCATAGATGGGACCAGAAGGAATTATGCTCAGTGAATTAAATCAGAAGGAAAAAGAAAAATATTGGATGGATGGTTTCACTTGTAGGAGGAATATCGGGGAACCAAATAAGGTATCAGGGAAAAAATAATAACAACAAAAATAAACCGACAAGTGTAAACCAGAGATATTCTGCAGGAGAAGGGGAGGGAGAGGGATTGCGATGAGGGAGGAAGAGCCCAGGGAATTGTGGTGATGGTCCACAGGTGAAGTGGTGGCAGAAATTCTACGGGAACTATACCTGAGAAAAGAAAGCAAAATTGTTGAAAAACAATGATGTAAAGTATGTCTAAATTAAACAAAAAAAAAAAAGACCAAAGATCATAAACCTTAATCCATAACAGGGAGAAAATCAAATTCCTGTCTGCTTTTCTGCTTCATTGTTATTCTTAACTATGTTCTAAAATACATAAAAAAATCATATTATCCTGACTTTTTAATGCAGAGTTTCTCTGAAGGTATCCAAATGTAAAGTCACCATTAGTCTTCTGAAGTTGTAACACTTAACCACGAAGCAAAACTGAAGGACCTGTGGTTTTGATGGAAGATAGAGATAGAACAAACTGGAAAGGAGGCACCACAGGATCAGAAATCTGGCTCACACAATGCCAAGAGCTGGAGGTGGGGGTAGAAGGGATTAACCCAGCATAGCCCAATTACAGGAACGATGATCCTCACCCGAGTGCCCAATCAGGTGTCAGATGCCAGGAGCTCAGACCTGGAGGTGAAGATACAGAGATGGAAGACATTGTAGAAATCTGGCCCCTTTCACAATCTACATAGTTTATTTGAAGTCAGCAGCAAGCAAACCACTCCATGAACACCCCCCCCCCCCAAAAAAAAAAGAGAAGCCTACAGCAGGGCAGTCTGGCCTCGCGGGGGCAGCCGCCCTTCTACCTGCCCACGCTATACAGGTGCTTCCTTCTTCCCAGCCCTCCGTCCCTCTAGGCAGCGTCCTGCCTGCCCGTGACCTGCACTGTGTGGGGTTCTCTGTATGACCCCTCTGCAGAGGCCGCACCCCGCAAGGCCCCCACCTGCAGCAGCCTCTCTCAGCAGACCTGTCCCTTGGGGACAGCCTTTCTGTCCTTTTGTGTCTGCGCAAGTGTCCTTTGTTTTTCTCTCCCTTTTATGATCAGCGCCCTTCGGGACATAAGGAACAGCCCCAGGTTTTGCAGAAACTCGCCTGGGAACTCGCTGGTGCTGGTGAAAGGGAAGCTCTGGTGAAACCTTTCCCAGAGTGAACCAAGGACTCTGCTCTCCCATCCCAACAACTCCAAAAACGACATCAGCCTCACAAGCCTTCAACAGTACTGAGGATGAAGCGGTTTCATGGGAAAAAGGAGAAAATGATTTTACCATTGAACGCCAGTACTCCACGCAAAAGCGGGAGCACCTCGTAGTAGCCCATTTCTAGATAAAAGTCACATGTCTGTGCTCCCCTTGGGAAACTGAAAGAGACTCTGATTTTGATGGTCTTCGGGAGGATTTCACTAATGGTGGCGCTTGGTCCCTCCTATAGGTTCTCTCAGTTACAAATGCAGAAAGCTCAGTGTTCACAGAGGCACTCAGCTGTGCTGCCATCTTCCCTGCCTCAGTTCTGGACTGCAAAAGCAGCAGTGGGTCCAGCTCAAACCCTGGCAAGCTTGAAAGGTGGTGCCAACCCCCCTTCCTCCCCCCGCAAACTGAACTCTGCTGGTGGGGTGGGGCTGGGCAGGGCAAGCCCTGTCTGCAGCATGGACTTCTCTGTCTGGCCAACACTCACTTCTAGTTCTCTTCTTTGTTCTAACTTTTCTTTCTTTTATGTCCCAGAGACCTCAACTATCTCCTTCTCTTCTCCAAAGTGCTTAGGGTCAAAGACCCCCCTCCAGGTTTTAAATGACCCAGTTCCTGGTGAATCTAAGGATGTTGGTAAAAATGGATGTTACAAACCGAAATAAACTCTGCACTCTCTTAAAATGTGCAACTCAAGTTCACACAAGGAATGATGATATTCCCATTTTTTAAAAAGATTCATTTAGGGCCTCCCTGGTGGCGCAGTGGGTTAAGCAACGCACTATGAAGCAGACAGCAGCCACTGCAGCACGAGTTCGATCCCTGCTGCCGGCCGGGGAGGGGACCCACATGGCACGCAGACCTCTCCTGCTGAGCCCGCTGCTGCCCTCAGCAGTGTGCTTCTGTTGATCTGCCTGTTCTGCTCCCTGCTCTCTGTGGTGAATCCTCTCACCCCCCCCACACCTCTGGCCTGTACCCTAGTGCTTGTATGTATAAATAAATAAATCTTTAAAAAAAAAAGATTCATTTAGGCACACAAGAGCTGGGGTACAGGCCAGAGGTGTGGGGCGTGAGAGGACTCACCAGAGATAGAGTGGGGAGCAGAACAGGCAGATCTACTGAAGTATGCTGCTGAGGGGAGCAGCGTGGAGATAGGGGAGGTCTGCTGTACCGTGTGTGGGTCAGCTCCTTGGCTGGAAATCAAACTTGTGCTGCAGTGGCTCTTGATAGCTTCATAGTGCTGAGACTTAACCCCTGTGCCACCAGGGAGGCCCAGTATTCCTACTTTTCTGCTTCTCCCTAATCTTATTTGTCTGGAATGTTATTGCTCTTATTTACATACCTCGATCTGATATTCAGGTGAACTTTTATTTTTTATATATTTTTTATTAAAATATTTTAAAATTTACATATACTTGCCATTAATTATAATCCCCATGTATTCCCCATCACCATCTCACCAGTGCACCATCACCTCCCCCTCCCCTCCCCACCAGGTGTCCCCAGTCTGTCCTTGTCTCCTCATTTTTGGTTTCTGTGTTTTTATTGCTGTTATTGTTATTATTATTATTGTTCTTATTCCTTTCCTTGATCCTCCTTTGGTTCCCTTATATTCCTCCTAGGGGAGGAACCATTGTATTTTTCTTTTGCCTTCTGACTTGCTTCGCTAAGCATAATCCCCTCCAGATCCATCCATGTTCCCATGAATGAGTCTAGTTTTTCATTTCTGATT